>JALQPE010001076.1:95000-102500 GCA_030407315.1 Asparagopsis taxiformis | reverse complement strand
TTTTTTTTTTTTTTTTTTTTTTTTTTTTTTTTTTTTTTTTTTTTTTTTTTTTTTTTTTTTTTTTTTTTTTTTTTTTTTTTTTTTTTTTTTTTTTTTTTTTTTTTTTTTTTTTTTTTTTTTTTTTTTTTTTTTTTTTTTTTTTTTTTTTTTTTTTTTTTTTTTTTTTGTTTTTTTTTTTTTTTTTTTTTTTTTTTTTTTTTTTTTTTTTTTTTTTTTTTTTTTTTTTTTTTTTTTTTTTTTTTTTTTTTTTTTTTTTTTTTTTTTTTTTTTTTTTTTTTTTTTTTTTTTTTTTTTTTTTTTTTTTTTTTTTTTTTTTTTTTTTTTTTTTTTTTTTTTTTTTTGTTTTTTTTTTTTTTTTTTTTTTTTTTTTTTTTTTTTTTTTTTTGTTTTTTTTTTTTTTTTTTTTTTTTTTTTTTTTTTTTTTTTTTTTTTTTTTTTTTTTTTTGTTTTTTTTTTTTTTTTTTTTTTTTTTTTTTTTTTTTTTTTTTTTTTTTTTTTTTTTTTTTTTTTTTTTTTTTTTTTTTTTTTTTTTTTTTTTTTTTTTGTTTTTTTTTTTTTTTTTTTTTTTTTTTTTTTTTTTTTTTTTTTTTTTTTTTTTTTTTTTTTTTTTTTTTTTTTTTTTTTTTTTTTTTTTTTTTTTTTTTTTTTTTTTTTTTTTTTTGTTTTTTTTTTTTTTTTTTTTTTTTTTTTTTTTTTTTTTTTTTTTTTTTTTTTTTTTTTTTTTTTTTTTTTTTTTTTTTTTTTTTTTTTTTTTTTTTTTTTTTTTTTTTTTTTTTTTTTTTTTTTTTTTTTTTTTTTTTTTTTTTTTTTTTTTTTTTTTTTTTTTTTTTTATTTTTTTTTTTTTTTTTTTTTTTTTTTTTTTTTTTTTTTTTTTTTTTTTTTTTTTTTTTTTTTTTTTTTTTTTTTTTTTTTTTTTTTTTTTTTTTTTTTTTTTTTTTTTTTTTTTTTTTTTTTTTTTTTTTTTTTTTTTTTTTTTTTATTTTTTTTTTTTTTTTTTTTTTTTTTTTTTTTTTTTTTTTTTTTTTTTTTTTTTTTTTTTTTTTTTTTTTTTTTTTTTTTTTTTTTTTTTTTTTTTTTTTTTTTTTTTTTTTTTTTTTTTTTTTTTTTTTTTTTTTTTTTTTTTTTTTTTTTTTTTTTTTTTTTTTTTTTTTTTTTTTTTTTTTTTTTTTTTTTTTTTTTTTTTTTTTTTTTTTTTTTTTTTTTTTTTTTTTTTTTATTTTTTTTTTTTTTTTTTTTTTTTTTTTTTTTTTTTTTTTTTTTTTTTTTTTTTTTTTTTTTTTTTTTTTTTTTTTTTTTTTTTTTTTTTTTTTTTTTTTTTTTTTTTTTTTTTTGTTTTTTTTTTTTTTTTTTTTTTTTTTTTTTTTTTTTTTTTTTTTTTTTTTTTTTTTTTTTTTTTTTTTTTTTTTTTTTTTTTTTTTTTTTTTTTTTTTTTTTTTTTTTTTTTTTTTTTTTTTTTTTTTTTTTTTTTTTATTTTTTTTTTTTTTTTTTTTTTTTTTTTTTTTTTTTTTTTTTTTTTTTTTTTTTTTTTTTTTTTTTTTTTTTTTTTTTTTTTTTTTTTTTTTTTTTTTTTTTTTTTTTTTTTTTTTTTTTTTTTTTTTTTTTTTTTTTTTTTTTTTTTTTTTTTTTTTTTTTTTTTTTTTTTTTTTTTTTTTTTTTTTTTTTTTTTTTTTTTTTTTTTTTTTTTTTTTTTTTTTTTTTTATTTTTTTTTTTTTTTTTTTTTTTTTTTTTTTTTTTTTTTTTTTTTTTTTTTTTTTTTTTTTTTTTTTTTTTTTTTTTTTTTTTTTTTTTTTTTTTTTGTTTTTTTTTTTTTTTTTTTTTTTTTTTTTTTTTTTTTTTTTTTTTTTTTGTTTTTTTTTTTTTTTTTTTTTTTTTTTTTTTTTTTTTTTTTTTTTTTTTTTTTTTTTTTTTTTTTGTTTTTTTTTTTTTTTTTTTTTTTTTTTTTTTTTTTTTTTTTTTTTTTTTTTTTTTTTTTTTTTTTTTTTTTTTTTTTTTTTTTTTTTTTTTTTTTTTTTTTTTTTTTTTTTTTTTTTTTTTTTTTTTTTTTTTTTTTTTTTTTTTTTTTTTTTTTTTTTTTTTTTTTTTTTTTTTTTTTTTTTTTTTTTTTTTTTTTTTTTTTTTTTTTTTTTTTTTTTTTTTTTTTTTTTTTTTTTTTTTGTTTTTTTTTTTTTTTTTTTTTTTTTTTTTTTTTTTTTTTTTTTTTTTTTTTTTTTTTTTTTTTTTTTTTTTTTTTTTTTTTTTTTTTTTTTTTTTTTTTTTTTTTTTTTTTTTTTTTTTTTTTTTTTTTTTTTTTTTTTTTTTTTTTTTTTTTTTTTTTTTTTTTTTTTTTTTTTTTTTTTTTTTTTTTTTTTTTTTTTTTTTTTTTTTTTGTTTTTTTTTTTTTTTTTTTTTTTTTTTTTTTTTTTTTTTTTTTTTTTTTTTTTTTTTTGTTTTTTTTTTTTTGTTTTTTTTTTTTTTTTTTTTTTTTTTTTGTTTTTTTTTTTTTTTTTTTTTTTTTTTTTTTTTTTTTTTTTTTTTTTTTTTTTTTTTTTTTTTTTTTTTTTTTTTTTTTTTTTTTTGTTTTTTTTTTTTTTTTTTTTTTTTTTTTTTTTTTTTTTTTTTTTTTTTTTTTTTTTTTTTTTTTTTTTTTTTTTTTTTTTTTTTTTTTTTTTTTTTTTTTTTTTTTTTTTTTTTTTTTTTTTTTTTTTTTTTTTTTTTTTTTTTTTTTTTTTTTTTTTTTTTGTTTTTTTTTTTTTTTTTTTTTTTTTTTTTTTTTATTTTTTTTTTTTTTTTTTTTTTTTTTTTTTTTTTTTTTTTTTTTTTTTTTTTTTTTTTTTTTTTTTTTTTTTTTTTTTTTTTTTTTTTTTTTTTTTTTTTTTTTTTTTTTTTTTTTTTTTTTTTTTTTTTTTTTTTTTTTTTTTTTTTTTTTTTTTTTTTTTTTTTTTTTTTTTTTTTTTTTTTTTTTTTTTTTTTTTTTTTTTTTTTTTTTTTTTTTTTTTTTTTTTTTTTTTTTTTTTTTTTTTTTTTTTTTTTTTTTTTTTTTTTTTTTTTTTTTTTTTTTTTTTTTTTTTTTTTTTTTTTTTTTTTTTTTATTTTTTTTTTTTTTTTTTTTGTTTTTTTTTTTTTTTTTTTTTTTTTTTTTTTTTTTTTTTTTTTTTTTTTTTTTTTTTTTTTTTTTTTTTTTTTTTTTTTTTTTTTTTTTTTTTTTTTTTTTTTTTTTTTTTTTTTTTTTTTTTTTTTTTTTTTTTTTTTTTTTTTTTTTTTTGTTTTTTTTTTTTTTTTTTTTTTTTTTTTTTTTTTTTTTTTTTTTTTTTTTTTTTTTTTTTTTTTTTTTTTTTTTTTTTTTTTTTTTTTTTTTTTTTTTTTTTTTTTTTTTTTTTTTTTTTTTTTTTTTTTTTTTTTTTTTTTTTTTTTTTTTTTTTTTTTTTTTTTTTTTTTTTTTTTTTTTTTTTTTTTTTTTTTTTTTTTTTTGTTTTTTTTTTTTTTTTTTTTTTTTTTTTTTTTTTTTTTTTTTTTTTTTTTTTTTTTTTTTTTTTTTTTTTTTTTTTTTTTTTTTTTTTTTTTTTTTTTTTTTTTTTTTTTTTTTTTTTTTTTTTTTGTTTTTTTTTTTTTTTTTTTTTTTTTTTTTTTTTTTTTTGTTTTTTTTTTTTTTTTTTTTTTTTTTTTTTTTTTTTTTTTTTTTTTTTTTTTTTTTTTTTTTTTTTTTTTTTTTTTTTTTTTTTTTTTTTTTTTTTTTTTTTTTTTTTTTTTTTTTTTTTTTTTTTTTTTTTTTTTTTTTTTTTTTTTTTTTTTTTTTGTTTTTTTTTTTTTTTTTTTTTTTTTTTTTTTTTTTTTTTTTTTTTTTTTTTTTTTTTTTTTTTTTTTTTTTTTTTTTTTTTTTTTTTTTTTTTTTTTTTTTTTTTTTTTTTTTTTTTTTTTTTTTTTTTTTTTTTTGTTTTTTTTTTTTTTTTTTTTTTTTTTTTTTTTTTTTTTTTTTTTTTTTTTTTTTTTTTTTTTTTTTTTTTTTTTTTTTTTTTTTTTTTTTTTTTTTTTTTTTTTTTTTTTTTTTTTTTTTTTTTTTTTTTTTTTTTTTTTTTTTTTTTTTTTTTTTTTTTTTTTTTTTTTTTTTTTTTTTTTTTTTTTTTTTTTTTTTTTTTTTTTTTTTTTTTTTTTTTTTTTTTTTTTTTTTTTTTTTTTTTTTTTTTTTTTTTTTTTTTGTTTTTTTTTTTTTTTTTTTTTTTTTTTTTTTTTTTTTTTTTTTTTTTTTTTTTTTTTTTTTTTTTTTTTTTTTTTTTTTTTTTTTTTTTTTTTTTTTTTTTTTTTTTTTTTTTTTTTTTTTTTTTTTTTTTTTTTTTTTTTTTTTTTTTTTTTTTTTTTTTTTTTTTTTTTTTTTTTTTTTTTTTTTTTTTTTTTTTTTTTTTTTTTTTTTTTTTTTTTTTTTTTTTTTTTTTTTTTTGTTTTTTTTTTTTTTTTTTTTTTTTTTTTTTTTTTTTTTTTTTTTTTTTTTTTTTTTTTTTTTTTTTTTTTTTTTTTTTTTTTTTTTTTTTTTTTTTTTTTTTTTTTTTTTTTTTTTTGTTTTTTTTTTTTTTTTTTTTTTTTTTTTTTTTTTTTTTTTTTTTTTTTTTTTTTTTTTTTTTTTTGTTTTTTTTTTTTTTTTTTTTTTTTTTTTTTTTTTTTTTTTTTTTTTTTTTTTTTTTTTTTTTTTTTTTTTTTTTTTTTTTTTTTTTTTTTTTTTTTTTTTGTTTTTTTTTTTTTTTTTTTTTTTTTTTTTTTTTTTTTTTTTTTTTTTTTTTTTTTTTTTTGTTTTTTTTTTTTTTTTTTTTTTTTTTTTTTTTTTTTTTTTTGTTTTTTTTTTTTTTTTTTTTTTTTTTTTTTTTTTTTTTTTTTTTTTTTTTTTTTTTTTTTTTTTTTTTTTTTTTTTTTTTTTTTTTTTTTTTTTTTTTTTTTTTTTTTTTTTTTTTTTTTTTTTTTTTTTTTTTTTTTTTTTTTTTTTTTTTTTTTTTTTTTTTTTTTTTTTTTTTGTTTTTTTTTTTTTTTTTTTTTTTTTTTTTTTTTTTTTTTTTTTTTTTTTTTTTTTTTTTTTTTTTTTTTGTTTTTTTTTTTTTTTTTTTTTTTTTTTTTTTTTTTTTTTTTTTTTTTTTTTTTTTTTTTTTTTTTTTTTTTTTTTTTTTTTTTTTTTTTTTTTTTTTTTTTTTTTTTTTTTTTTTTTTTTTTTTTTTTTTTTTTTTTTTTTTTTTTTTTTTTTTTTTTTTTTTTTTTTTTTTTTTTTTTTTTTTTTTTTTTTTTTTTTTTTTTTTTTTTTTTTTTTTTTTTTTTTTTTTTTTTTTTTTTTTTTTTTTTTTTTTTTTTTTTTTTTTTTTTTTTTTTTTTTTTTTTTTTTTTTTTTTTTTTTTTTTTTTTTTTTTTTTTTTTTTTTTTTTTTTTTTTTTTTTTTTTTTTTTTTTTTTTTTTTTTGTTTTTTTTTTTTTTTTTTTTTTTTTTTTTTTTTTTTGTTTTTTTTTTTTTTTTTTTTTTTTTTTTTTTTTTTTTTTTTTTTTTTTTTTTTTTTTTTTTTTTTTTTTTTTTTTTTTTTTTTTTTTTTTTTTTTTTTTTTTTTTTTTTTTTTTTATTTTTTTTTTTTTTTTTTGTTTTTTTTATTTTTTTTTTTTTTTTTTTTTTTTTTTTTTTTTTTTTTTTTTTTTTTTTTTTTTTTTTTTTTTTTTTTTTTTTTTTTTTTTTTTTTTTTTTTTTTTTTTTTTTTTTTTTTTTTTTTTTTTTTTTTTTTTTTTTTTTTTTTTTTTTTTTTTTTTTTTTTTTTTTTTTTTTTTTTTTTTTTTTTTTTTTTTTTTTTTTTTTTTTTTTTTGTTTTTTTTTTTTTTTTTTTTTTTTTTTTTTTTTTTTTTTTTTTTTTTTTTTTTTTTTTTTTTTTTTTTTTTTTTTTTTTTTTTTTTTTTTTTTTTTTTTTTTTTTTTTTTTTTTTTTTTTTTTTTTTTTTTTTTTTTTTTTTTTTTTTTTTTTTTTTTTTTTTTTTTTTTTTTTTTTTTTTTTTTTTTTTTTTTTTTTTTTTTTTTTTTTTTTTTTTTTTTTTTTTTTTTTTTTTTTTTTTGTTTTTTTTTTTTTTTTTTTTTTTTTTTTTTTTTTTTTTTTTTTTTTTTTTTTTTTTTTTTTTTTTTTTTTTTTTTTTTTTTTTTTTTTTTTTTTTTTTTTTTTTTTTTTTTTTTTTTTTTTTTTTTTTTTTTTTTTTTTTTTTTTTTTTTTTTTTTTTTTGTTTTTTTTTTTTTTTTTTTTTTTTTTTTTTTTTTTTTTTTTTTTTTTTTTTTTTTTTTTTTTTTTTTTTTTTTTTTTTTTTTTTTTTTTTTTTTTTTTTTTTTTTTTTTTTTTTTTTTTTTTTTTTTTTTTTTTTTTTTTTTTTTTTTTTTTTTTTTTTTTTTTTTTTTTTTTTTTTTTTTTTTTTTTTTTTTTTTTTTTTTTTTTTTTGTTTTTTTTTTTTTTTTTTTTTTTTTTTTTTTTTTTTTTTTTTTTTTTTTTTTTTTTTTTTTTTTTTTTTTTTTTGTTTTTTTTTTTTTTTTTTTTTTTTTTTTTTTTTTTTTTTTTTTTTTTTTTTTTTTTTTTTTTTTTTTTTTTTTTTTTTTTTTTTTTTTTTTTTTTTTTTTTTTTTTTTTTTTTTTTTTTTTTTTTTTTTTTTTTTTTTTTTTTTTTTTTTTTTTTTTTTTTTTTTTTTTTTTTTTTTGTTTTTTTTTTTTTTTTTTTTTTTTTTTTTTTTTTTTTTTTTTTTTTTTTTTTTTTTTTTTTTTTTTTTTTTTTTTTTTTTTTTTTTTTTTTTTTTTTTTTTTTTTTTTTTTTTTTTTTTTTTTTTTTTTTTTTTTTTTTTTTTTTTTTTTTTTTTTTTTTTTTTTTTTTTTTTTTTTTTTTTTTTTTTGTTTTTTTTTTTTTTTTTTTTTTTTTTTTTTTTTTTTTTTTTTTTTTTTTTTTTTTTTTTTTTTTTTTTTTTTTTTTTTTTTTTTTTTTTTTTTGTTTTTTTTTTTTTTTTTTTTTTTTTTTTTTTTTTTTTTTTTTTTTTTTTTTTTTTTTTTTTTTTTTTTTTTTTTTTTTTTTTTTTTTTTTTTTTTTTTTTTTTTTTTTTTTTTTTTTTTTTTTTTTTTTTTTTTTTTTTTTTTTTTTTTTTTTTTTTTTTTTTTTTTTTTTTTTTTTTTTTTTTTTTTTTTTTTTGTTTTTTTTTTTTTTTTTTTTTTTTTTTTTTTTTTTTTTTTTTTTTTTTTTTTTTTTTTGTTTTTTTTTTTTTTTTTTTTTTTTTTTTTTTTTTTTTTTTTTTTTTTTTTTTTTTTTTTTTTTTTTTTTTTTTTTTTTTTTTTTTTTTTTTTTGTTTTTTTTTTTTTTTTTTTTTTTTTTTTTTTTTTTTTTTTTTTTTTTTTTTTTTTTTTTTTTTTTTTTTTTTTTTTTTTTTTTTTTTTTTTTTTTTTTTTTTTTTTTTTTTTTTTTTTTTTTTTTTTTTTTTTTTTTTTTTTTTTTTTTTTTTTTTTTTGTTTTTTTTTTTTTTTTTTTTTTTTTTTTTTTTTTTTTTTT
>JALQPE010001076.1:20000-90000 GCA_030407315.1 Asparagopsis taxiformis | reverse complement strand
TTTTTTTTTTTTTTTTTTTTTTTTTTTTTTTTTTTTTTTTTTTTTTTTTTTTTTTTTTTTTTTTTTTTTTTTTTTTTTTTTTTTTTTTTTTTTTTTTTTTTTTTTTTTTTTTTTTTTTTTTTTTTTTTTTTTTTTTTTTTTTTTTTTTTTTTTTTTTTTTTTTTTTTTTTTTTTTTTTTTTTTTTTTTTTTTTTTTTTTTTTTTTTTTTTTTTTTTTTTTTTTTTTTTTTTTTTTTTTTTTTTTTTTTTTTTTTTTTTTTTTTTTTTTTTTTTTTTTTTTTTTTTTTTTTTTTTTTTTTTTTTTTTTTTTTTTTTTTTTTTTTTTTTTTTTTTTTTTTTTTTTTTTTTTTTTTTTTTTTTTTTTTTTTTTTTTTTTTTTTTTTTTTTTTTTTTTTTTTTTTTTTTTTTTTTTTTTTTTTTTTTTTTTTTTTTTTTTTTTTTTTTTTTTTTTTTTTTTTTTTTTTTTTTTTTTTTTTTTTTTTTTTTTTTTTTTTTTTTTGTTTTTTTTTTTTTTTTTTTTTTTTTTTTTTTTTTTTTTTTTTTTTTTTTTTTTTTTTTTTTTTTTTTTTTTTTTTTTTTTTTTTTTTTTTTTTTTTTTTTTTTTTTTTTTTTTTTTTTTTTTTTTTTTTTTTTTTTTTTTTTTTTTTTTTTTTTTTTTTTTTTTTTTTTTTTTTTTTTTTTTTTTTTTTTTTTTTTTTTTTTTTTTTTTTTTTTTTTTTTTTTTTTTTTTTTTTTTTTTTTTTTTTTTTTTTTTTTTTTTTTTTTTTTTTTTTTTTTTTTTTTTTTTTTTTTTTTTTTTTTTTTTTTTTTTTTTTTTTTTTTTTTTTTTTTTTTTTTTTTTTTTTTTTTTTTTTTTTTTTTTTTTTTTTTTTTTTTTTTTTTTTTTTTTTTTTTTTTTTTTTTTTTTTTTTTTTTTTTTTTTTTTTTTTTTTTTTTTTTTTTTTTTTTTTTTTTTTTTTTTTTTTTTTTTTTTTTTTTTTTTTTTTTTTTTTTTTTTTTTTTTTTTTTTTTTTTTTTTTTTTTTTTTTTTTTTTTTTTTTTTTTTTTTTTTTTTTTTTTTTTTTTTTTTTTTTTTTTTTTTTTTTTTTTTTTTTTTTTTTTTTTTTTTTTTTTTTTTTTTTTTTTTTTTTTTTTTTTTTTTTTTTTTTTTTTTTTTTTTTTTTTTTTTTTTTTTTTTTTTTTTTTTTTTTTTTTTTTTTTTTTTTTTTTTTTTTTTTTTTTTTTTTTTTTTTTTTTTTTTTTTTTTTTTTTTTTTTTTTTTTTTTTTTTTTTTTTTTTTTTTTTTTTTTTTTTTTTTTTTTTTTTTTTTTTTTTTTTTTTTTTTTTTTTTTTTTTTTTTTTTTTTTTTTTTTTTTTTTTTTTTTTTTTTTTTTTTTTTTTTTTTTTTTTTTTTTTTTTTTTTTTTTTTTTTTTTTTTTTTTTTTTTTTTTTTTTTTTTTTTTTTTTTTTTTTTTTTTTTTTTTTTTTTTTTTTTTTTTTTTTTTTTTTTTTTTTTTTTTTTTTTTTTTTTTTTTTTTTTTTTTTTTTTTTTTTTTTTTTTTTTTTTTTTTTTTTTTTTTTTTTTTTTTTTTTTTTTTTTTTTTTTTTTTTTTTTTTTTTTTTTTTTTTTTTTTTTTTTTTTTTTTTTTTTTTTTTTTTTTTTTTTTTTTTTTTTTTTTTTTTTTTTTTTTTTTTTTTTTTTTTTTTTTTTTTTTTTGTTTTTTTTTTTTTTTTTTTTTTTTTTTTTTTTTTTTTTTTTTTTTTTTTTTTTTTTTTTTTTTTTTTTTTTTTTTTTTTTTTTTTTTTTTTTTTTTTTTTTTTTTTTTTTTTTTTTTTTTTTTTTTTTTTTTTTTTTTTTTTTTTTTTTTTTTTTTTTTTTTTTTTTTTTTTTTTTTTTTTTTTTTTTTTTTTTTTTTTTTTTTTTTTTTTTTTTTTTTTTTTTTTTTTTTTTTTTTTTTTTTTTTTTTTTTTTTTTTTTTTTTTTTTTTTTTTTTTTTTTTTTTTTTTTTTTTTTTTTTTTTTTTTTTTTTTTTTTTTTTTTTTTTTTTTTTTTTTTTTTTTTTTTTTTTTTTTTTTTTTTTTTTTTTTTTTTTTTTTTTTTTTTTTTTTTTTTTTTTTTTTTTTTTTTTTTTTTTTTTTTTTTTTTTTTTTTTTTTTTTTTTTTTTTTTTTTTTTTTTTTTTTTTTTTTTTTTTTTTTTTTTTTTTTTTTTTTTTTTTTTTTTTTTTTTTTTTTTTTTTTTTTTTTTTTTTTTTTTTTTTTTTTTTTTTTTTTTTTTTTTTTTTTTTTTTTTTTTTTTTTTTTTTTTTTTTTTTTTTTTTTTTTTTTTTTTTTTTTTTTTTTTTTTTTTTTTTTTTTTTTTTTTTTTTTTTTTTTTTTTTTTTTTTTTTTTTTTTTTTTTTGTTTTTTTTTTTTTTTTTTTTTTTTTTTTTTTTTTTTTTTTTTTTTTTTTTTTTTTTTTTTTTTTTTTTTTTTTTTTTTTTTTTTTTTTTTTTTTTTTTTTTTTTTTTTTTTTTTTTTTTTTTTTTTTTTTTTTTTTTTTTTTTTTTTTTTTTTTTTTTTTTTTTTTTTTTTTTTTTTTTTTTTTTTTTTTTTTTTTTTTTTTTTTTTTTTTTTTTTTTTTTTTTTTTTTTTTTTTTTTTTTTTTTTTTTTTTTTTTTTTTTTTTTTTTTTTTTTTTTTTTTTTTTTTTTTTTTTTTTTTTTTTTTTTTTTTTTTTTTTTTTTTTTTTTTTTTTTTTTTTTTTTTTTTTTTTTTTTTTTTTTTTTTTTTTTTTTTTTTTTTTTTTTTTTTTTTTTTTTTTTTTTTTTTTTTTTTTTTTTTTTTTTTTTTTTTTTTTTTTTTTTTTTTTTTTTTTTTTTTTTTTTTTTTTTTTTTTTTTTTTTTTTTTTTTTTTTTTTTTTTTTTTTTTTTTTTTTTTTTTTTTTTTTTTTTTTTTTTTTTTTTTTTTTTTTTTTTTTTTTTTTTTTTTTTTTTTTTTTTTTTTTTTTTTTTTTTTTTTTTTTTTTTTTTTTTTTTTTTTTTTTTTTTTTTTTTTTTTTTTTTTTTTTTTTTTTTTTGTTTTTTTTTTTTTTTTTTTTTTTTTTTTTTTTTTTTTTTTTTTTTTTTTTTTTTTTTTTTTTTTTTTTTTTTTTTTTTTTTTTTTTTTTTTTTTTTTTTTTTTTTTTTTTTTTTTTTTTTTTTTTTTTTTGTTTTTTTTTTTTTTTTTTTTTTTTTTTTTTTTTTTTTTTTTTTTTTTTTTTTTTTTTTTTTTTTTTTTTTTTTTTTTTTTTTTTTTTTTTTTTTTTTTTTTTTTTTTTTTTTTTTTTTTTTTTTTTTTTTTTTTTTTTTTTTTTTTTTTTTTTTTTTTTTTTTTTTTTTTTTTTTTTTTTTTTTTTTTTTTTTTTTTTTTTTTTTTTTTTTTTTTTTTTTTTTTTTTTTTTTTTTTTTTTTTTTTTTTTTTTTTTTTTGTTTTTTTTTTTTTTTTTTTTTTTTTTTTTTTTTTTTTTTTTTTTTTTTTTTTTTTTTTTTTTTTTTTTTTTTTTTTTTTTTTTTTTTTTTTTTTTTTTTTTTTTTTTTTTTTTTTTTTTTTTTTTTTTTTTTTTTTTTTTTTTTTTTTTTTTTTTTTTTTTTTTTTTTTTTTTTTTTTTTTTTTTTTTTTTTTTTTTTTTTTTTTTTTTTTTTTTTTTTTTTTTTTTTTTTTTTTTTTTTTTTTTTTTTTTTTTTTTTTTTTTTTTTTTTTTTTTTTTTTTTTTTTTTTTTTTTTTTTTTTTTTTTTTTTTTTTTTTTTTTTTTTTTTTTTTTTTTTTTTTTTTTTTTTTTTTTTTTTTTTTGTTTTTTTTTTTTTTTTTTTTTTTTTTTTTTTTTTTTTTTTTTTTTTTTTTTTTTTTTTTTTTTTTTTTTTTTTTTTTTTTTTTTTTTTTTTTTTTTTTTTTTTTTTTTTTTTTTTTTTTTTTTTTTTTTTTTTTTTTTTTTTTTTTTTTTTTTTTTTTTTTTTTTTTTTTTTTTTTTTTTTTTTTTTTTTTTTTTTTTTTTTTTTTTTTTTTTTTTTTTTTTTTTTTTTTTTTTTTTTTTTTTTTTTTTTTTTTTTTTTTTTTTTTTTTTTTTTTTTTTTTTTTTTTTTTTTTTTTTTTTTTTTTTTTTTTTTTTTTTTTTTTTTTTTTTTTTTTTTTTTTTTTTTTTTTTTTTTTTTTTTTTTTTTTTTTTTTTTTTTTTTTTTTTTTTTTTTTTTTTTTTTTTTTTTTTTTTTTTTTTTTTTTTTTTTTTTTTTTTTTTTTTTTTTTTTTTTTTTTTTTTTTTTTTTTTTTTTTTTTTTTTTTTTTTTTTTTTTTTTTTTTTTTTTTTTTTTTTTTTTTTTTTTTTTTTTTTTTTTTTTTTTTTTTTTTTTTTTTTTTTTTTTTTTTTTTTTTTTTTTTTTTTTTTTTTTTTTTTTTTTTTTTTTTTTTTTTTTTTTTTTTTTTTTTTTTTTTTTTTTTTTTTTTTTTTTTTTTTTTTTTTTTTTTTTTTTTTTTTTTTTTTTTTTTTTTTTTTTTTTTTTTTTTTTTTTTTTTTTTTTTTTTTTTTTTTTTTTTTTTTTTTTTTTTTTTTTTTTTTTTTTTTTTTTTTTTTTTTTTTTTTTTTTTTTTTTTTTTTTTTTTTTTTTTTTTTTTTTTTTTTTTTTTTTTTTTTTTTTTTTTTTTTTTTTTTTTTTTTTTTTTTTTTTTTTTTTTTTTTTTTTTTTTTTTTTTTTTTTTTTTTTTTTTTTTTTTTTTTTTTTTTTTTTTTTTTTTTTTTTTTTTTTTTTTTTTTTTTTTTTTTTTTTTTTTTTTTTTTTTTTTTTTTTTTTTTTTTTTTTTTTTTTTTTTTTTTTTTTTTTTTTTTTTTTTTTTTTTTTTTTTTTTTTTTTTTTTTTTTTTTTTTTTTTTTTTTTTTTTTTTTTTTTTTTTTTTTTTTTTTTTTTTTTTTTTTTTTTTTTTTTTTTTTTTTTTTTTTTTTTTTTTTTTTTTTTTTTTTTTTTTTTTTTTTTTTTTTTTTTTTTTTTTTTTTTTTTTTTTTTTTTTTTTTTTTTTTTTTTTTTTTTTTTTTTTTTTTTTTTTTTTTTTTTTTTTTTTTTTTTTTTTTTTTTTTTTTTTTTTTTTTTTTTTTTTTTTTTTTTTTTTTTTTTTTTTTTTTTTTTTTTTTTTTTTGTTTTTTTTTTTTTTTTTTTTTTTTTTTTTTTTTTTTTTTTTTTTTTTTTTTTTTTTTTTTTTTTTTTTTTTTTTTTTTTTTTTTTTTTTTTTTTTTTTTTTTTTTTTTTTTTTTTTTTTTTTTTTTTTTTTTTTTTTTTTTTTTTTTTTTTTTTTTTTTTTTTTTTTTTTTTTTTTTTTTTTTTTTTTTTTTTTTTTTTTTTTTTTTTTTTTTTTTTTTTTTTTTTTTTTTTTTTTTTTTTTTTTTTTTTTTTTTTTTTTTTTTTTTTTTTTTTTTTTTTTTTTTTTTTTTTTTTTTTTTTTTTTTTTTTTTTTTTTTTTTTTTTTTTTTTTTTTTTTTTTTTTTTTTTTTTTTTTTTTTTTTTTTTTTTTTTTTTTTTTTTTTTTTTTTTTTTTTTTTTTTTTTTTTTTTTTTTTTTTTTTTTTTTTTTTTTTTTTTTTTTTTTTTTTTTTTTTTTTTTTTTTTTTTTTTTTTTTTTTTTTTTTTTTTTTTTTTTTTTTTTTTTTTTTTTTTTTTTTTTTTTTTTTTTTTTTTTTTTTTTTTTTTTTTTTTTTTTTTTTTTTTTTTTTTTTTTTTTTTTTTTTTTTTTTTTTTTTTTTTTTTTTTTTTTTTTTTTTTTTTTTTTTTTTTTTTTTTTTTTTTTTTTTTTTTTTTTTTTTTTTTTTTTTTTTTTTTTTTTTTTTTTTTTTTTTTTTTTTTTTTTTTTTTTTTTTTTTTTTTTTTTTTTTTTTTTTTTTTTTTTTTTTTTTTTTTTTTTTTTTTTTTTTTTTTTTTTTTTTTTTTTTTTTTTTTTTTTTTTTTTTTTTTTTTTTTTTTTTTTTTTTTTTTTTTTTTTTTTTTTTTTTTTTTTTTTTTTTTTTTTTTTTTTTTTTTTTTTTTTTTTTTTTTTTTTTTTTTTTTTTTTTTTTTTTTTTTTTTTTTTTTTTTTTTTTTTTTTTTTTTTTTTTTTTTTTTTTTTTTTTTTTTTTTTTTTTTTTTTTTTTTTTTTTTTTTTTTTTTTTTTTTTTTTTTTTTTTTTTTTTTTTTTTTTTTTTTTTTTTTTTTTTTTTTTTTTTTTTTTTTTTTTTTTTTTTTTTTTTTTTTTTTTTTTTTTTTTTTTTTTTTTTTTTTTTTTTTTTTTTTTTTTTTTTTTTTTTTTTTTTTTTTTTTTTTTTTTTTTTTTTTTTTTTTTTTTTTTTTTTTTGTTTTTTTTTTTTTTTTTTTTTTTTTTTTTTTTTTTTTTTTTTTTTTTTTTTTTTTTTTTTTTTTTTTTTTTTTTTTTTTTTTTTTTTTTTTTTTTTTTTTTTTTTTTTTTTTTTTTTTTTTTTTTTTTTTTTTTTTTTTTTTTTTTTTTTTTTTTTTTTTTTTTTTTTTTTTTTTTTTTTTTTTTTTTTTTTTTTTTTTTTTTTTTTTTTTTTTTTTTTTTTTTTTTTTTTTTTTTTTTTTTTTTTTTTTTTTTTTTTTTTTTTTTTTTTTTTTTTTTTTTTTTTTTTTTTTTTTTTTTTTTTTTTTTTTTTTTTTTTTTTTTTTTTTTTTTTTTTTTTTTTTTTTTTTTTTTTTTTTTTTTTTTTTTTTTTTTTTTTTTTTTTTTTTTTTTTTTTTTTTTTTTTTTTTTTTTTTTTTTTTTTTTTTTTTTTTTTTTTTTTTTTTTTTTTTTTTTTTTTTTTTTTTTTTTTTTTTTTTTTTTTTTTTTTTTTTTTTTTTTTTTTTTTTTTTTTTTTTTTTTTTTTTTTTTTTTTTTTTTTTTTTTTTTTTTTTTTTTTTTTTTTTTTTTTTTTTTTTTTTTTTTTTTTTTTTTTTTTTTTTTTTTTTTTTTTTTTTTTTTTTTTTTTTTTTTTTTTTTTTTTTTTTTTTTTTTTTTTTTTTTTTTTTTTTTTTTTTTTTTTTTTTTTTTTTTTTTTTTTTTTTTTTTTTTTTTTTTTTTTTTTTTTTTTTTTTTTTTTTTTTTTTTTTTTTTTTTTTTTTTTTTTTTTTTTTTTTTTTTTTTTTTTTTTTTTTTTTTTTTTTTTTTTTTTTTTTTTTTTTTTTTTTTTTTTTTTTTTTTTTTTTTTTTTTTTTTTTTTTTTTTTTTTTTTTTTTTTTTTTTTTTTTTTTTTTTTTTTTTTTTTTTTTTTTTTTTTTTTTTTTTTTTTTTTTTTTTTTTTTTTTTTTTTTTTTTTTTTTTTTTTTTTTTTTTTTTTTTTTTTTTTTTTTTTTTTTTTTTTTTTTTTTTTTTTTTTTTTTTTTTTTTTTTTTTTTTTTTTTTTTTTTTTTTTTTTTTTTTTTTTTTTTTTTTTTTTTTTTTTTTTTTTTTTTTTTTTTTTTTTTTTTTTTTTTTTTTTTTTTTTTTTTTTTTTTTTTTTTTTTTTTTTTTTTTTTTTTTTTTTTTTTTTTTTTTTTTTTTTTTTTTTTTTTTTTTTTTTTTTTTTTTTTTTTTTTTTTTTTTTTTTTTTTTTTTTTTTTTTTTTTTTTTTTTTTTTTTTTTTTTTTTTTTTTTTTTTTTTTTTTTTTTTTTTTTTTTTTTTTTTTTTTTTTTTTTTTTTTTTTTTTTTTTTTTTTTTTTTTTTTTTTTTTTTTTTTTTTTTTTTTTTTTTTTTTTTTTTTTTTTTTTTTTTTTTTTTTTTTTTTTTTTTTTTTTTTTTTTTTTTTTTTTTTTTTTTTTTTTTTTTTTTTTTTTTTTTTTTTTTTTTTTTTTTTTTTTTTTTTTTTTTTTTTTTTTTTTTTTTTTTTTTTTTTTTTTTTTTTTTTTTTTTTTTTTTTTTTTTTTTTTTTTTTTTTTTTTTTTTTTTTTTTTTTTTTTTTTTTTTTTTTTTTTTTTTTTTTTTTTTTTTTTTTTTTTTTTTTTTTTTTTTTTTTTTTTTTTTTTTTTTTTTTTTTTTTTTTTTTTTTTTTTTTTTTTTTTTTTTTTTTTTTTTTTTTTTTTTTTTTTTTTTTTTTTTTTTTTTTTTTTTTTTTTTTTTTTTTTTTTTTTTTTTTTTTTTTTTTTTTTTTTTTTTTTTTTTTTTTTTTTTTTTTTTTTTTTTTTTTTTTTTTTTTTTTTTTTTTTTTTTTTTTTTTTTTTTTTTTTTTTTTTTTTTTTTTTTTTTTTTTTTTTTTTTTTTTTTTTTTTTTTTTTTTTTTTTTTTTTTTTTTTTTTTTTTTTTTTTTTTTTTTTTTTTTTTTTTTTTTTTTTTTTTTTTTTTTTTTTTTTTTTTTTTTTTTTTTTTTTTTTTTTTTTTTTTTTTTTTTTTTTTTTTTTTTTTTTTTTTTTTTTTTTTTTTTTTTTTTTTTTTTTTTTTTTTTTTTTTTTTTTTTTTTTTTTTTTTTTTTTTTTTTTTTTTTTTTTTTTTTTTTTTTTTTTTTTTTTTTTTTTTTTTTTTTTTTTTTTTTTTTTTTTTTTTTTTTTTTTTTTTTTTTTTTTTTTTTTTTTTTTTTTTTTTTTTTTTTTTTTTTTTTTTTTTTTTTTTTTTTTTTTTTTTTTTTTTTTTTTTTTTTTTTTTTTTTTTTTTTTTTTTTTTTTTTTTTTTTTTTTTTTTTTTTTTTTTTTTTTTTTTTTTTTTTTTTTTTTTTTTTTTTTTTTTTTTTTTTTTTTTTTTTTTTTTTTTTTTTTTTTTTTTTTTTTTTTTTTTTTTTTTTTTTTTTTTTTTTTTTTTTTTTTTTTTTTTTTTTTTTTTTTTTTTTTTTTTTTTTTTTTTTTTTTTTTTTTTTTTTTTTTTTTTTTTTTTTTTTTTTTTTTTTTTTTTTTTTTTTTTTTTTTTTTTTTTTTTTTTTTTTTTTTTTTTTTTTTTTTTTTTTTTTTTTTTTTTTTTTTTTTTTTTTTTTTTTTTTTTTTTTTTTTTTTTTTTTTTTTTTTTTTTTTTTTTTTTTTTTTTTTTTTTTTTTTTTTTTTTTTTTTTTTTTTTTTTTTTTTTTTTTTTTTTTTTTTTTTTTTTTTTTTTTTTTTTTTTTTTTTTTTTTTTTTTTTTTTTTTTTTTTTTTTTTTTTTTTTTTTTTTTTTTTTTTTTTTTTTTTTTTTTTTTTTTTTTTTTTTTTTTTTTTTTTTTTTTTTTTTTTTTTTTTTTTTTTTTTTTTTTTTTTTTTTTTTTTTTTTTTTTTTTTTTTTTTTTTTTTTTTTTTTTTTTTTTTTTTTTTTTTTTTTTTTTTTTTTTTTTTTTTTTTTTTTTTTTTTTTTTTTTTTTTTTTTTTTTTTTTTTTTTTTTTTTTTTTTTTTTTTTTTTTTTTTTTTTTTTTTTTTTTTTTTTTTTTTTTTTTTTTTTTTTTTTTTTTTTTTTTTTTTTTTTTTTTTTTTTTTTTTTTTTTTTTTTTTTTTTTTTTTTTTTTTTTTTTTTTTTTTTTTTTTTTTTTTTTTTTTTTTTTTTTTTTTTTTTTTTTTTTTTTTTTTTTTTTTTTTTTTTTTTTTTTTTTTTTTTTTTTTTTTTTTTTTTTTTTTTTTTTTTTTTTTTTTTTTTTTTTTTTTTTTTTTTTTTTTTTTTTTTTTTTTTTTTTTTTTTTTTTTTTTTTTTTTTTTTTTTTTTTTTTTTTTTTTTTTTTTTTTTTTTTTTTTTTTTTTTTTTTTTTTTTTTTTTTTTTTTTTTTTTTTTTTTTTTTTTTTTTTTTTTTTTTTTTTTTTTTTTTTTTTTTTTTTTTTTTTTTTTTTTTTTTTTTTTTTTTTTTTTTTTTTTTTTTTTTTTTTTTTTTTTTTTTTTTTTTTTTTTTTTTTTTTTTTTTTTTTTTTTTTTTTTTTTTTTTTTTTTTTTTTTTTTTTTTTTTTTTTTTTTTTTTTTTTTTTTTTTTTTTTTTTTTTTTTTTTTTTTTTTTTTTTTTTTTTTTTTTTTTTTTTTTTTTTTTTTTTTTTTTTTTTTTTTTTTTTTTTTTTTTTTTTTTTTTTTTTTTTTTTTTTTTTTTTTTTTTTTTTTTTTTTTTTTTTTTTTTTTTTTTTTTTTTTTTTTTTTTTTTTTTTTTTTTTTTTTTTTTTTTTTTTTTTTTTTTTTTTTTTTTTTTTTTTTTTTTTTTTTTTTTTTTTTTTTTTTTTTTTTTTTTTTTTTTTTTTTTTTTTTTTTTTTTTTTTTTTTTTTTTTTTTTTTTTTTTTTTTTTTTTTTTTTTTTTTTTTTTTTTTTTTTTTTTTTTTTTTTTTTTTTTTTTTTTTTTTTTTTTTTTTTTTTTTTTTTTTTTTTTTTTTTTTTTTTTTTTTTTTTTTTTTTTTTTTTTTTTTTTTTTTTTTTTTTTTTTTTTTTTTTTTTTTTTTTTTTTTTTTTTTTTTTTTTTTTTTTTTTTTTTTTTTTTTTTTTTTTTTTTTTTTTTTTTTTTTTTTTTTTTTTTTTTTTTTTTTTTTTTTTTTTTTTTTTTTTTTTTTTTTTTTTTTTTTTTTTTTTTTTTTTTTTTTTTTTTTTTTTTTTTTTTTTTTTTTTTTTTTTTTTTTTTTTTTTTTTTTTTTTTTTTTTTTTTTTTTTTTTTTTTTTTTTTTTTTTTTTTTTTTTTTTTTTTTTTTTTTTTTTTTTTTTTTTTTTTTTTTTTTTTTTTTTTTTTTTTTTTTTTTTTTTTTTTTTTTTTTTTTTTTTTTTTTTTTTTTTTTTTTTTTTTTTTTTTTTTTTTTTTTTTTTTTTTTTTTTTTTTTTTTTTTTTTTTTTTTTTTTTTTTTTTTTTTTTTTTTTTTTTTTTTTTTTTTTTTTTTTTTTTTTTTTTTTTTTTTTTTTTTTTTTTTTTTTTTTTTTTTTTTTTTTTTTTTTTTTTTTTTTTTTTTTTTTTTTTTTTTTTTTTTTTTTTTTTTTTTTTTTTTTTTTTTTTTTTTTTTTTTTTTTTTTTTTTTTTTTTTTTTTTTTTTTTTTTTTTTTTTTTTTTTTTTTTTTTTTTTTTTTTTTTTTTTTTTTTTTTTTTTTTTTTTTTTTTTTTTTTTTTTTTTTTTTTTTTTTTTTTTTTTTTTTTTTTTTTTTTTTTTTTTTTTTTTTTTTTTTTTTTTTTTTTTTTTTTTTTTTTTTTTTTTTTTTTTTTTTTTTTTTTTTTTTTTTTTTTTTTTTTTTTTTTTTTTTTTTTTTTTTTTTTTTTTTTTTTTTTTTTTTTTTTTTTTTTTTTTTTTTTTTTTTTTTTTTTTTTTTTTTTTTTTTTTTTTTTTTTTTTTTTTTTTTTTTTTTTTTTTTTTTTTTTTTTTTTTTTTTTTTTTTTTTTTTTTTTTTTTTTTTTTTTTTTTTTTTTTTTTTTTTTTTTTTTTTTTTTTTTTTTTTTTTTTTTTTTTTTTTTTTTTTTTTTTTTTTTTTTTTTTTTTTTTTTTTTTTTTTTTTTTTTTTTTTTTTTTTTTTTTTTTTTTTTTTTTTTTTTTTTTTTTTTTTTTTTTTTTTTTTTTTTTTTTTTTTTTTTTTTTTTTTTTTTTTTTTTTTTTTTTTTTTTTTTTTTTTTTTTTTTTTTTTTTTTTTTTTTTTTTTTTTTTTTTTTTTTTTTTTTTTTTTTTTTTTTTTTTTTTTTTTTTTTTTTTTTTTTTTTTTTTTTTTTTTTTTTTTTTTTTTTTTTTTTTTTTTTTTTTTTTTTTTTTTTTTTTTTTTTTTTTTTTTTTTTTTTTTTTTTTTTTTTTTTTTTTTTTTTTTTTTTTTTTTTTTTTTTTTTTTTTTTTTTTTTTTTTTTTTTTTTTTTTTTTTTTTTTTTTTTTTTTTTTTTTTTTTTTTTTTTTTTTTTTTTTTTTTTTTTTTTTTTTTTTTTTTTTTTTTTTTTTTTTTTTTTTTTTTTTTTTTTTTTTTTTTTTTTTTTTTTTTTTTTTTTTTTTTTTTTTTTTTTTTTTTTTTTTTTTTTTTTTTTTTTTTTTTTTTTTTTTTTTTTTTTTTTTTTTTTTTTTTTTTTTTTTTTTTTTTTTTTTTTTTTTTTTTTTTTTTTTTTTTTTTTTTTTTTTTTTTTTTTTTTTTTTTTTTTTTTTTTTTTTTTTTTTTTTTTTTTTTTTTTTTTTTTTTTTTTTTTTTTTTTTTTTTTTTTTTTTTTTTTTTTTTTTTTTTTTTTTTTTTTTTTTTTTTTTTTTTTTTTTTTTTTTTTTTTTTTTTTTTTTTTTTTTTTTTTTTTTTTTTTTTTTTTTTTTTTTTTTTTTTTTTTTTTTTTTTTTTTTTTTTTTTTTTTTTTTTTTTTTTTTTTTTTTTTTTTTTTTTTTTTTTTTTTTTTTTTTTTTTTTTTTTTTTTTTTTTTTTTTTTTTTTTTTTTTTTTTTTTTTTTTTTTTTTTTTTTTTTTTTTTTTTTTTTTTTTTTTTTTTTTTTTTTTTTTTTTTTTTTTTTTTTTTTTTTTTTTTTTTTTTTTTTTTTTTTTTTTTTTTTTTTTTTTTTTTTTTTTTTTTTTTTTTTTTTTTTTTTTTTTTTTTTTTTTTTTTTTTTTTTTTTTTTTTTTTTTTTTTTTTTTTTTTTTTTTTTTTTTTTTTTTTTTTTTTTTTTTTTTTTTTTTTTTTTTTTTTTTTTTTTTTTTTTTTTTTTTTTTTTTTTTTTTTTTTTTTTTTTTTTTTTTTTTTTTTTTTTTTTTTTTTTTTTTTTTTTTTTTTTTTTTTTTTTTTTTTTTTTTTTTTTTTTTTTTTTTTTTTTTTTTTTTTTTTTTTTTTTTTTTTTTTTTTTTTTTTTTTTTTTTTTTTTTTTTTTTTTTTTTTTTTTTTTTTTTTTTTTTTTTTTTTTTTTTTTTTTTTTTTTTTTTTTTTTTTTTTTTTTTTTTTTTTTTTTTTTTTTTTTTTTTTTTTTTTTTTTTTTTTTTTTTTTTTTTTTTTTTTTTTTTTTTTTTTTTTTTTTTTTTTTTTTTTTTTTTTTTTTTTTTTTTTTTTTTTTTTTTTTTTTTTTTTTTTTTTTTTTTTTTTTTTTTTTTTTTTTTTTTTTTTTTTTTTTTTTTTTTTTTTTTTTTTTTTTTTTTTTTTTTTTTTTTTTTTTTTTTTTTTTTTTTTTTTTTTTTTTTTTTTTTTTTTTTTTTTTTTTTTTTTTTTTTTTTTTTTTTTTTTTTTTTTTTTTTTTTTTTTTTTTTTTTTTTTTTTTTTTTTTTTTTTTTTTTTTTTTTTTTTTTTTTTTTTTTTTTTTTTTTTTTTTTTTTTTTTTTTTTTTTTTTTTTTTTTTTTTTTTTTTTTTTTTTTTTTTTTTTTTTTTTTTTTTTTTTTTTTTTTTTTTTTTTTTTTTTTTTTTTTTTTTTTTTTTTTTTTTTTTTTTTTTTTTTTTTTTTTTTTTTTTTTTTTTTTTTTTTTTTTTTTTTTTTTTTTTTTTTTTTTTTTTTTTTTTTTTTTTTTTTTTTTTTTTTTTTTTTTTTTTTTTTTTTTTTTTTTTTTTTTTTTTTTTTTTTTTTTTTTTTTTTTTTTTTTTTTTTTTTTTTTTTTTTTTTTTTTTTTTTTTTTTTTTTTTTTTTTTTTTTTTTTTTTTTTTTTTTTTTTTTTTTTTTTTTTTTTTTTTTTTTTTTTTTTTTTTTTTTTTTTTTTTTTTTTTTTTTTTTTTTTTTTTTTTTTTTTTTTTTTTTTTTTTTTTTTTTTTTTTTTTTTTTTTTTTTTTTTTTTTTTTTTTTTTTTTTTTTTTTTTTTTTTTTTTTTTTTTTTTTTTTTTTTTTTTTTTTTTTTTTTTTTTTTTTTTTTTTTTTTTTTTTTTTTTTTTTTTTTTTTTTTTTTTTTTTTTTTTTTTTTTTTTTTTTTTTTTTTTTTTTTTTTTTTTTTTTTTTTTTTTTTTTTTTTTTTTTTTTTTTTTTTTTTTTTTTTTTTTTTTTTTTTTTTTTTTTTTTTTTTTTTTTTTTTTTTTTTTTTTTTTTTTTTTTTTTTTTTTTTTTTTTTTTTTTTTTTTTTTTTTTTTTTTTTTTTTTTTTTTTTTTTTTTTTTTTTTTTTTTTTTTTTTTTTTTTTTTTTTTTTTTTTTTTTTTTTTTTTTTTTTTTTTTTTTTTTTTTTTTTTTTTTTTTTTTTTTTTTTTTTTTTTTTTTTTTTTTTTTTTTTTTTTTTTTTTTTTTTTTTTTTTTTTTTTTTTTTTTTTTTTTTTTTTTTTTTTTTTTTTTTTTTTTTTTTTTTTTTTTTTTTTTTTTTTTTTTTTTTTTTTTTTTTTTTTTTTTTTTTTTTTTTTTTTTTTTTTTTTTTTTTTTTTTTTTTTTTTTTTTTTTTTTTTTTTTTTTTTTTTTTTTTTTTTTTTTTTTTTTTTTTTTTTTTTTTTTTTTTTTTTTTTTTTTTTTTTTTTTTTTTTTTTTTTTTTTTTTTTTTTTTTTTTTTTTTTTTTTTTTTTTTTTTTTTTTTTTTTTTTTTTTTTTTTTTTTTTTTTTTTTTTTTTTTTTTTTTTTTTTTTTTTTTTTTTTTTTTTTTTTTTTTTTTTTTTTTTTTTTTTTTTTTTTTTTTTTTTTTTTTTTTTTTTTTTTTTTTTTTTTTTTTTTTTTTTTTTTTTTTTTTTTTTTTTTTTTTTTTTTTTTTTTTTTTTTTTTTTTTTTTTTTTTTTTTTTTTTTTTTTTTTTTTTTTTTTTTTTTTTTTTTTTTTTTTTTTTTTTTTTTTTTTTTTTTTTTTTTTTTTTTTTTTTTTTTTTTTTTTTTTTTTTTTTTTTTTTTTTTTTTTTTTTTTTTTTTTTTTTTTTTTTTTTTTTTTTTTTTTTTTTTTTTTTTTTTTTTTTTTTTTTTTTTTTTTTTTTTTTTTTTTTTTTTTTTTTTTTTTTTTTTTTTTTTTTTTTTTTTTTTTTTTTTTTTTTTTTTTTTTTTTTTTTTTTTTTTTTTTTTTTTTTTTTTTTTTTTTTTTTTTTTTTTTTTTTTTTTTTTTTTTTTTTTTTTTTTTTTTTTTTTTTTTTTTTTTTTTTTTTTTTTTTTTTTTTTTTTTTTTTTTTTTTTTTTTTTTTTTTTTTTTTTTTTTTTTTTTTTTTTTTTTTTTTTTTTTTTTTTTTTTTTTTTTTTTTTTTTTTTTTTTTTTTTTTTTTTTTTTTTTTTTTTTTTTTTTTTTTTTTTTTTTTTTTTTTTTTTTTTTTTTTTTTTTTTTTTTTTTTTTTTTTTTTTTTTTTTTTTTTTTTTTTTTTTTTTTTTTTTTTTTTTTTTTTTTTTTTTTTTTTTTTTTTTTTTTTTTTTTTTTTTTTTTTTTTTTTTTTTTTTTTTTTTTTTTTTTTTTTTTTTTTTTTTTTTTTTTTTTTTTTTTTTTTTTTTTTTTTTTTTTTTTTTTTTTTTTTTTTTTTTTTTTTTTTTTTTTTTTTTTTTTTTTTTTTTTTTTTTTTTTTTTTTTTTTTTTTTTTTTTTTTTTTTTTTTTTTTTTTTTTTTTTTTTTTTTTTTTTTTTTTTTTTTTTTTTTTTTTTTTTTTTTTTTTTTTTTTTTTTTTTTTTTTTTTTTTTTTTTTTTTTTTTTTTTTTTTTTTTTTTTTTTTTTTTTTTTTTTTTTTTTTTTTTTTTTTTTTTTTTTTTTTTTTTTTTTTTTTTTTTTTTTTTTTTTTTTTTTTTTTTTTTTTTTTTTTTTTTTTTTTTTTTTTTTTTTTTTTTTTTTTTTTTTTTTTTTTTTTTTTTTTTTTTTTTTTTTTTTTTTTTTTTTTTTTTTTTTTTTTTTTTTTTTTTTTTTTTTTTTTTTTTTTTTTTTTTTTTTTTTTTTTTTTTTTTTTTTTTTTTTTTTTTTTTTTTTTTTTTTTTTTTTTTTTTTTTTTTTTTTTTTTTTTTTTTTTTTTTTTTTTTTTTTTTTTTTTTTTTTTTTTTTTTTTTTTTTTTTTTTTTTTTTTTTTTTTTTTTTTTTTTTTTTTTTTTTTTTTTTTTTTTTTTTTTTTTTTTTTTTTTTTTTTTTTTTTTTTTTTTTTTTTTTTTTTTTTTTTTTTTTTTTTTTTTTTTTTTTTTTTTTTTTTTTTTTTTTTTTTTTTTTTTTTTTTTTTTTTTTTTTTTTTTTTTTTTTTTTTTTTTTTTTTTTTTTTTTTTTTTTTTTTTTTTTTTTTTTTTTTTTTTTTTTTTTTTTTTTTTTTTTTTTTTTTTTTTTTTTTTTTTTTTTTTTTTTTTTTTTTTTTTTTTTTTTTTTTTTTTTTTTTTTTTTTTTTTTTTTTTTTTTTTTTTTTTTTTTTTTTTTTTTTTTTTTTTTTTTTTTTTTTTTTTTTTTTTTTTTTTTTTTTTTTTTTTTTTTTTTTTTTTTTTTTTTTTTTTTTTTTTTTTTTTTTTTTTTTTTTTTTTTTTTTTTTTTTTTTTTTTTTTTTTTTTTTTTTTTTTTTTTTTTTTTTTTTTTTTTTTTTTTTTTTTTTTTTTTTTTTTTTTTTTTTTTTTTTTTTTTTTTTTTTTTTTTTTTTTTTTTTTTTTTTTTTTTTTTTTTTTTTTTTTTTTTTTTTTTTTTTTTTTTTTTTTTTTTTTTTTTTTTTTTTTTTTTTTTTTTTTTTTTTTTTTTTTTTTTTTTTTTTTTTTTTTTTTTTTTTTTTTTTTTTTTTTTTTTTTTTTTTTTTTTTTTTTTTTTTTTTTTTTTTTTTTTTTTTTTTTTTTTTTTTTTTTTTTTTTTTTTTTTTTTTTTTTTTTTTTTTTTTTTTTTTTTTTTTTTTTTTTTTTTTTTTTTTTTTTTTTTTTTTTTTTTTTTTTTTTTTTTTTTTTTTTTTTTTTTTTTTTTTTTTTTTTTTTTTTTTTTTTTTTTTTTTTTTTTTTTTTTTTTTTTTTTTTTTTTTTTTTTTTTTTTTTTTTTTTTTTTTTTTTTTTTTTTTTTTTTTTTTTTTTTTTTTTTTTTTTTTTTTTTTTTTTTTTTTTTTTTTTTTTTTTTTTTTTTTTTTTTTTTTTTTTTTTTTTTTTTTTTTTTTTTTTTTTTTTTTTTTTTTTTTTTTTTTTTTTTTTTTTTTTTTTTTTTTTTTTTTTTTTTTTTTTTTTTTTTTTTTTTTTTTTTTTTTTTTTTTTTTTTTTTTTTTTTTTTTTTTTTTTTTTTTTTTTTTTTTTTTTTTTTTTTTTTTTTTTTTTTTTTTTTTTTTTTTTTTTTTTTTTTTTTTTTTTTTTTTTTTTTTTTTTTTTTTTTTTTTTTTTTTTTTTTTTTTTTTTTTTTTTTTTTTTTTTTTTTTTTTTTTTTTTTTTTTTTTTTTTTTTTTTTTTTTTTTTTTTTTTTTTTTTTTTTTTTTTTTTTTTTTTTTTTTTTTTTTTTTTTTTTTTTTTTTTTTTTTTTTTTTTTTTTTTTTTTTTTTTTTTTTTTTTTTTTTTTTTTTTTTTTTTTTTTTTTTTTTTTTTTTTTTTTTTTTTTTTTTTTT
Source organism: Asparagopsis taxiformis (assembly GCA_030407315.1). Taxonomy (NCBI): domain Eukaryota; phylum Rhodophyta; class Florideophyceae; order Bonnemaisoniales; family Bonnemaisoniaceae; genus Asparagopsis; species Asparagopsis taxiformis. The sequence goes on along the minus strand of JALQPE010001076.1, from coordinate 72,848 downwards.
TTTTTTTTTTTTTTTTTTTTTTTTTTTTTTTTTTTTTTTTTTTTTTTTTTTTTTTTTTTTTTTTTTTTTTTTTTTTTTTTTTTTTTTTTTTTTTTTTTTTTTTTTTTTTTTTTTTTTTTTTTTTTTTTTTTTTTTTTTTTTTTTTTTTTTTTTTTTTTTTTTTTTTTTTTTTTTTTTTTTTTTTTTTTTTTTTTTTTTTTTTTTTTTTTTTTTTTTTTTTTTTTTTTTTTTTTTTTTTTTTTTTTTTTTTTTTTTTTTTTTTTTTTTTTTTTTTTTTTTTTTTTTTTTTTTTTTTTTTTTTTTTTTTTTTTTTTTTTTTTTTTTTTTTTTTTTTTTTTTTTTTTTTTTTTTTTTTTTTTTTTTTTTTTTTTTTTTTTTTTTTTTTTTTTTTTTTTTTTTTTTTTTTTTTTTTTTTTTTTTTTTTTTTTTTTTTTTTTTTTTTTTTTTTTTTTTTTTTTTTTTTTTTTTTTTTTTTTTTTTTTTTTTTTTTTTTTTTTTTTTTTTTTTTTTTTTTTTTTTTTTTTTTTTTTTTTTTTTTTTTTTTTTTTTTTTTTTTTTTTTTTTTTTTTTTTTTTTTTTTTTTTTTTTTTTTTTTTTTTTTTTTTTTTTTTTTTTTTTTTTTTTTTTTTTTTTTTTTTTTTTTTTTTTTTTTTTTTTTTTTTTTTTTTTTTTTTTTTTTTTTTTTTTTTTTTTTTTTTTTTTTTTTTTTTTTTTTTTTTTTTTTTTTTTTTTTTTTTTTTTTTTTTTTTTTTTTTTTTTTTTTTTTTTTTTTTTTTTTTTTTTTTTTTTTTTTTTTTTTTTTTTTTTTTTTTTTTTTTTTTTTTTTTTTTTTTTTTTTTTTTTTTTTTTTTTTTTTTTTTTTTTTTTTTTTTTTTTTTTTTTTTTTTTTTTTTTTTTTTTTTTTTTTTTTTTTTTTTTTTTTTTTTTTTTTTTTTTTTTTTTTTTTTTTTTTTTTTTTTTTTTTTTTTTTTTTTTTTTTTTTTTTTTTTTTTTTTTTTTTTTTTTTTTTTTTTTTTTTTTTTTTTTTTTTTTTTTTTTTTTTTTTTTTTTTTTTTTTTTTTTTTTTTTTTTTTTTTTTTTTTTTTTTTTTTTTTTTTTTTTTTTTTTTTTTTTTTTTTTTTTTTTTTTTTTTTTTTTTTTTTTTTTTTTTTTTTTTTTTTTTTTTTTTTTTTTTTTTTTTTTTTTTTTTTTTTTTTTTTTTTTTTTTTTTTTTTTTTTTTTTTTTTTTTTTTTTTTTTTTTTTTTTTTTTTTTTTTTTTTTTTTTTTTTTTTTTTTTTTTTTTTTTTTTTTTTTTTTTTTTTTTTTTTTTTTTTTTTTTTTTTTTTTTTTTTTTTTTTTTTTTTTTTTTTTTTTTTTTTTTTTTTTTTTTTTTTTTTTTTTTTTTTTTTTTTTTTTTTTTTTTTTTTTTTTTTTTTTTTTTTTTTTTTTTTTTTTTTTTTTTTTTTTTTTTTTTTTTTTTTTTTTTTTTTTTTTTTTTTTTTTTTTTTTTTTTTTTTTTTTTTTTTTTTTTTTTTTTTTTTTTTTTTTTTTTTTTTTTTTTTTTTTTTTTTTTTTTTTTTTTTTTTTTTTTTTTTTTTTTTTTTTTTTTTTTTTTTTTTTTTTTTTTTTTTTTTTTTTTTTTTTTTTTTTTTTTTTTTTTTTTTTTTTTTTTTTTTTTTTTTTTTTTTTTTTTTTTTTTTTTTTTTTTTTTTTTTTTTTTTTTTTTTTTTTTTTTTTTTTTTTTTTTTTTTTTTTTTTTTTTTTTTTTTTTTTTTTTTTTTTTTTTTTTTTTTTTTTTTTTTTTTTTTTTTTTTTTTTTTTTTTTTTTTTTTTTTTTTTTTTTTTTTTTTTTTTTTTTTTTTTTTTTTTTTTTTTTTTTTTTTTTTTTTTTTTTTTTTTTTTTTTTTTTTTTTTTTTTTTTTTTTTTTTTTTTTTTTTTTTTTTTTTTTTTTTTTTTTTTTTTTTTTTTTTTTTTTTTTTTTTTTTTTTTTTTTTTTTTTTTTTTTTTTTTTTTTTTTTTTTTTTTTTTTTTTTTTTTTTTTTTTTTTTTTTTTTTTTTTTTTTTTTTTTTTTTTTTTTTTTTTTTTTTTTTTTTTTTTTTTTTTTTTTTTTTTTTTTTTTTTTTTTTTTTTTTTTTTTTTTTTTTTTTTTTTTTTTTTTTTTTTTTTTTTTTTTTTTTTTTTTTTTTTTTTTTTTTTTTTTTTTTTTTTTTTTTTTTTTTTTTTTTTTTTTTTTTTTTTTTTTTTTTTTTTTTTTTTTTTTTTTTTTTTTTTTTTTTTTTTTTTTTTTTTTTTTTTTTTTTTTTTTTTTTTTTTTTTTTTTTTTTTTTTTTTTTTTTTTTTTTTTTTTTTTTTTTTTTTTTTTTTTTTTTTTTTTTTTTTTTTTTTTTTTTTTTTTTTTTTTTTTTTTTTTTTTTTTTTTTTTTTTTTTTTTTTTTTTTTTTTTTTTTTTTTTTTTTTTTTTTTTTTTTTTTTTTTTTTTTTTTTTTTTTTTTTTTTTTTTTTTTTTTTTTTTTTTTTTTTTTTTTTTTTTTTTTTTTTTTTTTTTTTTTTTTTTTTTTTTTTTTTTTTTTTTTTTTTTTTTTTTTTTTTTTTTTTTTTTTTTTTTTTTTTTTTTTTTTTTTTTTTTTTTTTTTTTTTTTTTTTTTTTTTTTTTTTTTTTTTTTTTTTTTTTTTTTTTTTTTTTTTTTTTTTTTTTTTTTTTTTTTTTTTTTTTTTTTTTTTTTTTTTTTTTTTTTTTTTTTTTTTTTTTTTTTTTTTTTTTTTTTTTTTTTTTTTTTTTTTTTTTTTTTTTTTTTTTTTTTTTTTTTTTTTTTTTTTTTTTTTTTTTTTTTTTTTTTTTTTTTTTTTTTTTTTTTTTTTTTTTTTTTTTTTTTTTTTTTTTTTTTTTTTTTTTTTTTTTTTTTTTTTTTTTTTTTTTTTTTTTTTTTTTTTTTTTTTTTTTTTTTTTTTTTTTTTTTTTTTTTTTTTTTTTTTTTTTTTTTTTTTTTTTTTTTTTTTTTTTTTTTTTTTTTTTTTTTTTTTTTTTTTTTTTTTTTTTTTTTTTTTTTTTTTTTTTTTTTTTTTTTTTTTTTTTTTTTTTTTTTTTTTTTTTTTTTTTTTTTTTTTTTTTTTTTTTTTTTTTTTTTTTTTTTTTTTTTTTTTTTTTTTTTTTTTTTTTTTTTTTTTTTTTTTTTTTTTTTTTTTTTTTTTTTTTTTTTTTTTTTTTTTTTTTTTTTTTTTTTTTTTTTTTTTTTTTTTTTTTTTTTTTTTTTTTTTTTTTTTTTTTTTTTTTTTTTTTTTTTTTTTTTTTTTTTTTTTTTTTTTTTTTTTTTTTTTTTTTTTTTTTTTTTTTTTTTTTTTTTTTTTTTTTTTTTTTTTTTTTTTTTTTTTTTTTTTTTTTTTTTTTTTTTTTTTTTTTTTTTTTTTTTTTTTTTTTTTTTTTTTTTTTTTTTTTTTTTTTTTTTTTTTTTTTTTTTTTTTTTTTTTTTTTTTTTTTTTTTTTTTTTTTTTTTTTTTTTTTTTTTTTTTTTTTTTTTTTTTTTTTTTTTTTTTTTTTTTTTTTTTTTTTTTTTTTTTTTTTTTTTTTTTTTTTTTTTTTTTTTTTTTTTTTTTTTTTTTTTTTTTTTTTTTTTTTTTTTTTTTTTTTTTTTTTTTTTTTTTTTTTTTTTTTTTTTTTTTTTTTTTTTTTTTTTTTTTTTTTTTTTTTTTTTTTTTTTTTTTTTTTTTTTTTTTTTTTTTTTTTTTTTTTTTTTTTTTTTTTTTTTTTTTTTTTTTTTTTTTTTTTTTTTTTTTTTTTTTTTTTTTTTTTTTTTTTTTTTTTTTTTTTTTTTTTTTTTTTTTTTTTTTTTTTTTTTTTTTTTTTTTTTTTTTTTTTTTTTTTTTTTTTTTTTTTTTTTTTTTTTTTTTTTTTTTTTTTTTTTTTTTTTTTTTTTTTTTTTTTTTTTTTTTTTTTTTTTTTTTTTTTTTTTTTTTTTTTTTTTTTTTTTTTTTTTTTTTTTTTTTTTTTTTTTTTTTTTTTTTTTTTTTTTTTTTTTTTTTTTTTTTTTTTTTTTTTTTTTTTTTTTTTTTTTTTTTTTTTTTTTTTTTTTTTTTTTTTTTTTTTTTTTTTTTTTTTTTTTTTTTTTTTTTTTTTTTTTTTTTTTTTTTTTTTTTTTTTTTTTTTTTTTTTTTTTTTTTTTTTTTTTTTTTTTTTTTTTTTTTTTTTTTTTTTTTTTTTTTTTTTTTTTTTTTTTTTTTTTTTTTTTTTTTTTTTTTTTTTTTTTTTTTTTTTTTTTTTTTTTTTTTTTTTTTTTTTTTTTTTTTTTTTTTTTTTTTTTTTTTTTTTTTTTTTTTTTTTTTTTTTTTTTTTTTTTTTTTTTTTTTTTTTTTTTTTTTTTTTTTTTTTTTTTTTTTTTTTTTTTTTTTTTTTTTTTTTTTTTTTTTTTTTTTTTTTTTTTTTTTTTTTTTTTTTTTTTTTTTTTTTTTTTTTTTTTTTTTTTTTTTTTTTTTTTTTTTTTTTTTTTTTTTTTTTTTTTTTTTTTTTTTTTTTTTTTTTTTTTTTTTTTTTTTTTTTTTTTTTTTTTTTTTTTTTTTTTTTTTTTTTTTTTTTTTTTTTTTTTTTTTTTTTTTTTTTTTTTTTTTTTTTTTTTTTTTTTTTTTTTTTTTTTTTTTTTTTTTTTTTTTTTTTTTTTTTTTTTTTTTTTTTTTTTTTTTTTTTTTTTTTTTTTTTTTTTTTTTTTTTTTTTTTTTTTTTTTTTTTTTTTTTTTTTTTTTTTTTTTTTTTTTTTTTTTTTTTTTTTTTTTTTTTTTTTTTTTTTTTTTTTTTTTTTTTTTTTTTTTTTTTTTTTTTTTTTTTTTTTTTTTTTTTTTTTTTTTTTTTTTTTTTTTTTTTTTTTTTTTTTTTTTTTTTTTTTTTTTTTTTTTTTTTTTTTTTTTTTTTTTTTTTTTTTTTTTTTTTTTTTTTTTTTTTTTTTTTTTTTTTTTTTTTTTTTTTTTTTTTTTTTTTTTTTTTTTTTTTTTTTTTTTTTTTTTTTTTTTTTTTTTTTTTTTTTTTTTTTTTTTTTTTTTTTTTTTTTTTTTTTTTTTTTTTTTTTTTTTTTTTTTTTTTTTTTTTTTTTTTTTTTTTTTTTTTTTTTTTTTTTTTTTTTTTTTTTTTTTTTTTTTTTTTTTTTTTTTTTTTTTTTTTTTTTTTTTTTTTTTTTTTTTTTTTTTTTTTTTTTTTTTTTTTTTTTTTTTTTTTTTTTTTTTTTTTTTTTTTTTTTTTTTTTTTTTTTTTTTTTTTTTTTTTTTTTTTTTTTTTTTTTTTTTTTTTTTTTTTTTTTTTTTTTTTTTTTTTTTTTTTTTTTTTTTTTTTTTTTTTTTTTTTTTTTTTTTTTTTTTTTTTTTTTTTTTTTTTTTTTTTTTTTTTTTTTTTTTTTTTTTTTTTTTTTTTTTTTTTTTTTTTTTTTTTTTTTTTTTTTTTTTTTTTTTTTTTTTTTTTTTTTTTTTTTTTTTTTTTTTTTTTTTTTTTTTTTTTTTTTTTTTTTTTTTTTTTTTTTTTTTTTTTTTTTTTTTTTTTTTTTTTTTTTTTTTTTTTTTTTTTTTTTTTTTTTTTTTTTTTTTTTTTTTTTTTTTTTTTTTTTTTTTTTTTTTTTTTTTTTTTTTTTTTTTTTTTTTTTTTTTTTTTTTTTTTTTTTTTTTTTTTTTTTTTTTTTTTTTTTTTTTTTTTTTTTTTTTTTTTTTTTTTTTTTTTTTTTTTTTTTTTTTTTTTTTTTTTTTTTTTTTTTTTTTTTTTTTTTTTTTTTTTTTTTTTTTTTTTTTTTTTTTTTTTTTTTTTTTTTTTTTTTTTTTTTTTTTTTTTTTTTTTTTTTTTTTTTTTTTTTTTTTTTTTTTTTTTTTTTTTTTTTTTTTTTTTTTTTTTTTTTTTTTTTTTTTTTTTTTTTTTTTTTTTTTTTTTTTTTTTTTTTTTTTTTTTTTTTTTTTTTTTTTTTTTTTTTTTTTTTTTTTTTTTTTTTTTTTTTTTTTTTTTTTTTTTTTTTTTTTTTTTTTTTTTTTTTTTTTTTTTTTTTTTTTTTTTTTTTTTTTTTTTTTTTTTTTTTTTTTTTTTTTTTTTTTTTTTTTTTTTTTTTTTTTTTTTTTTTTTTTTTTTTTTTTTTTTTTTTTTTTTTTTTTTTTTTTTTTTTTTTTTTTTTTTTTTTTTTTTTTTTTTTTTTTTTTTTTTTTTTTTTTTTTTTTTTTTTTTTTTTTTTTTTTTTTTTTTTTTTTTTTTTTTTTTTTTTTTTTTTTTTTTTTTTTTTTTTTTTTTTTTTTTTTTTTTTTTTTTTTTTTTTTTTTTTTTTTTTTTTTTTTTTTTTTTTTTTTTTTTTTTTTTTTTTTTTTTTTTTTTTTTTTTTTTTTTTTTTTTTTTTTTTTTTTTTTTTTTTTTTTTTTTTTTTTTTTTTTTTTTTTTTTTTTTTTTTTTTTTTTTTTTTTTTTTTTTTTTTTTTTTTTTTTTTTTTTTTTTTTTTTTTTTTTTTTTTTTTTTTTTTTTTTTTTTTTTTTTTTTTTTTTTTTTTTTTTTTTTTTTTTTTTTTTTTTTTTTTTTTTTTTTTTTTTTTTTTTTTTTTTTTTTTTTTTTTTTTTTTTTTTTTTTTTTTTTTTTTTTTTTTTTTTTTTTTTTTTTTTTTTTTTTTTTTTTTTTTTTTTTTTTTTTTTTTTTTTTTTTTTTTTTTTTTTTTTTTTTTTTTTTTTTTTTTTTTTTTTTTTTTTTTTTTTTTTTTTTTTTTTTTTTTTTTTTTTTTTTTTTTTTTTTTTTTTTTTTTTTTTTTTTTTTTTTTTTTTTTTTTTTTTTTTTTTTTTTTTTTTTTTTTTTTTTTTTTTTTTTTTTTTTTTTTTTTTTTTTTTTTTTTTTTTTTTTTTTTTTTTTTTTTTTTTTTTTTTTTTTTTTTTTTTTTTTTTTTTTTTTTTTTTTTTTTTTTTTTTTTTTTTTTTTTTTTTTTTTTTTTTTTTTTTTTTTTTTTTTTTTTTTTTTTTTTTTTTTTTTTTTTTTTTTTTTTTTTTTTTTTTTTTTTTTTTTTTTTTTTTTTTTTTTTTTTTTTTTTTTTTTTTTTTTTTTTTTTTTTTTTTTTTTTTTTTTTTTTTTTTTTTTTTTTTTTTTTTTTTTTTTTTTTTTTTTTTTTTTTTTTTTTTTTTTTTTTTTTTTTTTTTTTTTTTTTTTTTTTTTTTTTTTTTTTTTTTTTTTTTTTTTTTTTTTTTTTTTTTTTTTTTTTTTTTTTTTTTTTTTTTTTTTTTTTTTTTTTTTTTTTTTTTTTTTTTTTTTTTTTTTTTTTTTTTTTTTTTTTTTTTTTTTTTTTTTTTTTTTTTTTTTTTTTTTTTTTTTTTTTTTTTTTTTTTTTTTTTTTTTTTTTTTTTTTTTTTTTTTTTTTTTTTTTTTTTTTTTTTTTTTTTTTTTTTTTTTTTTTTTTTTTTTTTTTTTTTTTTTTTTTTTTTTTTTTTTTTTTTTTTTTTTTTTTTTTTTTTTTTTTTTTTTTTTTTTTTTTTTTTTTTTTTTTTTTTTTTTTTTTTTTTTTTTTTTTTTTTTTTTTTTTTTTTTTTTTTTTTTTTTTTTTTTTTTTTTTTTTTTTTTTTTTTTTTTTTTTTTTTTTTTTTTTTTTTTTTTTTTTTTTTTTTTTTTTTTTTTTTTTTTTTTTTTTTTTTTTTTTTTTTTTTTTTTTTTTTTTTTTTTTTTTTTTTTTTTTTTTTTTTTTTTTTTTTTTTTTTTTTTTTTTTTTTTTTTTTTTTTTTTTTTTTTTTTTTTTTTTTTTTTTTTTTTTTTTTTTTTTTTTTTTTTTTTTTTTTTTTTTTTTTTTTTTTTTTTTTTTTTTTTTTTTTTTTTTTTTTTTTTTTTTTTTTTTTTTTTTTTTTTTTTTTTTTTTTTTTTTTTTTTTTTTTTTTTTTTTTTTTTTTTTTTTTTTTTTTTTTTTTTTTTTTTTTTTTTTTTTTTTTTTTTTTTTTTTTTTTTTTTTTTTTTTTTTTTTTTTTTTTTTTTTTTTTTTTTTTTTTTTTTTTTTTTTTTTTTTTTTTTTTTTTTTTTTTTTTTTTTTTTTTTTTTTTTTTTTTTTTTTTTTTTTTTTTTTTTTTTTTTTTTTTTTTTTTTTTTTTTTTTTTTTTTTTTTTTTTTTTTTTTTTTTTTTTTTTTTTTTTTTTTTTTTTTTTTTTTTTTTTTTTTTTTTTTTTTTTTTTTTTTTTTTTTTTTTTTTTTTTTTTTTTTTTTTTTTTTTTTTTTTTTTTTTTTTTTTTTTTTTTTTTTTTTTTTTTTTTTTTTTTTTTTTTTTTTTTTTTTTTTTTTTTTTTTTTTTTTTTTTTTTTTTTTTTTTTTTTTTTTTTTTTTTTTTTTTTTTTTTTTTTTTTTTTTTTTTTTTTTTTTTTTTTTTTTTTTTTTTTTTTTTTTTTTTTTTTTTTTTTTTTTTTTTTTTTTTTTTTTTTTTTTTTTTTTTTTTTTTTTTTTTTTTTTTTTTTTTTTTTTTTTTTTTTTTTTTTTTTTTTTTTTTTTTTTTTTTTTTTTTTTTTTTTTTTTTTTTTTTTTTTTTTTTTTTTTTTTTTTTTTTTTTTTTTTTTTTTTTTTTTTTTTTTTTTTTTTTTTTTTTTTTTTTTTTTTTTTTTTTTTTTTTTTTTTTTTTTTTTTTTTTTTTTTTTTTTTTTTTTTTTTTTTTTTTTTTTTTTTTTTTTTTTTTTTTTTTTTTTTTTTTTTTTTTTTTTTTTTTTTTTTTTTTTTTTTTTTTTTTTTTTTTTTTTTTTTTTTTTTTTTTTTTTTTTTTTTTTTTTTTTTTTTTTTTTTTTTTTTTTTTTTTTTTTTTTTTTTTTTTTTTTTTTTTTTTTTTTTTTTTTTTTTTTTTTTTTTTTTTTTTTTTTTTTTTTTTTTTTTTTTTTTTTTTTTTTTTTTTTTTTTTTTTTTTTTTTTTTTTTTTTTTTTTTTTTTTTTTTTTTTTTTTTTTTTTTTTTTTTTTTTTTTTTTTTTTTTTTTTTTTTTTTTTTTTTTTTTTTTTTTTTTTTTTTTTTTTTTTTTTTTTTTTTTTTTTTTTTTTTTTTTTTTTTTTTTTTTTTTTTTTTTTTTTTTTTTTTTTTTTTTTTTTTTTTTTTTTTTTTTTTTTTTTTTTTTTTTTTTTTTTTTTTTTTTTTTTTTTTTTTTTTTTTTTTTTTTTTTTTTTTTTTTTTTTTTTTTTTTTTTTTTTTTTTTTTTTTTTTTTTTTTTTTTTTTTTTTTTTTTTTTTTTTTTTTTTTTTTTTTTTTTTTTTTTTTTTTTTTTTTTTTTTTTTTTTTTTTTTTTTTTTTTTTTTTTTTTTTTTTTTTTTTTTTTTTTTTTTTTTTTTTTTTTTTTTTTTTTTTTTTTTTTTTTTTTTTTTTTTTTTTTTTTTTTTTTTTTTTTTTTTTTTTTTTTTTTTTTTTTTTTTTTTTTTTTTTTTTTTTTTTTTTTTTTTTTTTTTTTTTTTTTTTTTTTTTTTTTTTTTTTTTTTTTTTTTTTTTTTTTTTTTTTTTTTTTTTTTTTTTTTTTTTTTTTTTTTTTTTTTTTTTTTTTTTTTTTTTTTTTTTTTTTTTTTTTTTTTTTTTTTTTTTTTTTTTTTTTTTTTTTTTTTTTTTTTTTTTTTTTTTTTTTTTTTTTTTTTTTTTTTTTTTTTTTTTTTTTTTTTTTTTTTTTTTTTTTTTTTTTTTTTTTTTTTTTTTTTTTTTTTTTTTTTTTTTTTTTTTTTTTTTTTTTTTTTTTTTTTTTTTTTTTTTTTTTTTTTTTTTTTTTTTTTTTTTTTTTTTTTTTTTTTTTTTTTTTTTTTTTTTTTTTTTTTTTTTTTTTTTTTTTTTTTTTTTTTTTTTTTTTTTTTTTTTTTTTTTTTTTTTTTTTTTTTTTTTTTTTTTTTTTTTTTTTTTTTTTTTTTTTTTTTTTTTTTTTTTTTTTTTTTTTTTTTTTTTTTTTTTTTTTTTTTTTTTTTTTTTTTTTTTTTTTTTTTTTTTTTTTTTTTTTTTTTTTTTTTTTTTTTTTTTTTTTTTTTTTTTTTTTTTTTTTTTTTTTTTTTTTTTTTTTTTTTTTTTTTTTTTTTTTTTTTTTTTTTTTTTTTTTTTTTTTTTTTTTTTTTTTTTTTTTTTTTTTTTTTTTTTTTTTTTTTTTTTTTTTTTTTTTTTTTTTTTTTTTTTTTTTTTTTTTTTTTTTTTTTTTTTTTTTTTTTTTTTTTTTTTTTTTTTTTTTTTTTTTTTTTTTTTTTTTTTTTTTTTTTTTTTTTTTTTTTTTTTTTTTTTTTTTTTTTTTTTTTTTTTTTTTTTTTTTTTTTTTTTTTTTTTTTTTTTTTTTTTTTTTTTTTTTTTTTTTTTTTTTTTTTTTTTTTTTTTTTTTTTTTTTTTTTTTTTTTTTTTTTTTTTTTTTTTTTTTTTTTTTTTTTTTTTTTTTTTTTTTTTTTTTTTTTTTTTTTTTTTTTTTTTTTTTTTTTTTTTTTTTTTTTTTTTTTTTTTTTTTTTTTTTTTTTTTTTTTTTTTTTTTTTTTTTTTTTTTTTTTTTTTTTTTTTTTTTTTTTTTTTTTTTTTTTTTTTTTTTTTTTTTTTTTTTTTTTTTTTTTTTTTTTTTTTTTTTTTTTTTTTTTTTTTTTTTTTTTTTTTTTTTTTTTTTTTTTTTTTTTTTTTTTTTTTTTTTTTTTTTTTTTTTTTTTTTTTTTTTTTTTTTTTTTTTTTTTTTTTTTTTTTTTTTTTTTTTTTTTTTTTTTTTTTTTTTTTTTTTTTTTTTTTTTTTTTTTTTTTTTTTTTTTTTTTTTTTTTTTTTTTTTTTTTTTTTTTTTTTTTTTTTTTTTTTTTTTTTTTTTTTTTTTTTTTTTTTTTTTTTTTTTTTTTTTTTTTTTTTTTTTTTTTTTTTTTTTTTTTTTTTTTTTTTTTTTTTTTTTTTTTTTTTTTTTTTTTTTTTTTTTTTTTTTTTTTTTTTTTTTTTTTTTTTTTTTTTTTTTTTTTTTTTTTTTTTTTTTTTTTTTTTTTTTTTTTTTTTTTTTTTTTTTTTTTTTTTTTTTTTTTTTTTTTTTTTTTTTTTTTTTTTTTTTTTTTTTTTTTTTTTTTTTTTTTTTTTTTTTTTTTTTTTTTTTTTTTTTTTTTTTTTTTTTTTTTTTTTTTTTTTTTTTTTTTTTTTTTTTTTTTTTTTTTTTTTTTTTTTTTTTTTTTTTTTTTTTTTTTTTTTTTTTTTTTTTTTTTTTTTTTTTTTTTTTTTTTTTTTTTTTTTTTTTTTTTTTTTTTTTTTTTTTTTTTTTTTTTTTTTTTTTTTTTTTTTTTTTTTTTTTTTTTTTTTTTTTTTTTTTTTTTTTTTTTTTTTTTTTTTTTTTTTTTTTTTTTTTTTTTTTTTTTTTTTTTTTTTTTTTTTTTTTTTTTTTTTTTTTTTTTTTTTTTTTTTTTTTTTTTTTTTTTTTTTTTTTTTTTTTTTTTTTTTTTTTTTTTTTTTTTTTTTTTTTTTTTTTTTTTTTTTTTTTTTTTTTTTTTTTTTTTTTTTTTTTTTTTTTTTTTTTTTTTTTTTTTTTTTTTTTTTTTTTTTTTTTTTTTTTTTTTTTTTTTTTTTTTTTTTTTTTTTTTTTTTTTTTTTTTTTTTTTTTTTTTTTTTTTTTTTTTTTTTTTTTTTTTTTTTTTTTTTTTTTTTTTTTTTTTTTTTTTTTTTTTTTTTTTTTTTTTTTTTTTTTTTTTTTTTTTTTTTTTTTTTTTTTTTTTTTTTTTTTTTTTTTTTTTTTTTTTTTTTTTTTTTTTTTTTTTTTTTTTTTTTTTTTTTTTTTTTTTTTTTTTTTTTTTTTTTTTTTTTTTTTTTTTTTTTTTTTTTTTTTTTTTTTTTTTTTTTTTTTTTTTTTTTTTTTTTTTTTTTTTTTTTTTTTTTTTTTTTTTTTTTTTTTTTTTTTTTTTTTTTTTTTTTTTTTTTTTTTTTTTTTTTTTTTTTTTTTTTTTTTTTTTTTTTTTTTTTTTTTTTTTTTTTTTTTTTTTTTTTTTTTTTTTTTTTTTTTTTTTTTTTTTTTTTTTTTTTTTTTTTTTTTTTTTTTTTTTTTTTTTTTTTTTTTTTTTTTTTTTTTTTTTTTTTTTTTTTTTTTTTTTTTTTTTTTTTTTTTTTTTTTTTTTTTTTTTTTTTTTTTTTTTTTTTTTTTTTTTTTTTTTTTTTTTTTTTTTTTTTTTTTTTTTTTTTTTTTTTTTTTTTTTTTTTTTTTTTTTTTTTTTTTTTTTTTTTTTTTTTTTTTTTTTTTTTTTTTTTTTTTTTTTTTTTTTTTTTTTTTTTTTTTTTTTTTTTTTTTTTTTTTTTTTTTTTTTTTTTTTTTTTTTTTTTTTTTTTTTTTTTTTTTTTTTTTTTTTTTTTTTTTTTTTTTTTTTTTTTTTTTTTTTTTTTTTTTTTTTTTTTTTTTTTTTTTTTTTTTTTTTTTTTTTTTTTTTTTTTTTTTTTTTTTTTTTTTTTTTTTTTTTTTTTTTTTTTTTTTTTTTTTTTTTTTTTTTTTTTTTTTTTTTTTTTTTTTTTTTTTTTTTTTTTTTTTTTTTTTTTTTTTTTTTTTTTTTTTTTTTTTTTTTTTTTTTTTTTTTTTTTTTTTTTTTTTTTTTTTTTTTTTTTTTTTTTTTTTTTTTTTTTTTTTTTTTTTTTTTTTTTTTTTTTTTTTTTTTTTTTTTTTTTTTTTTTTTTTTTTTTTTTTTTTTTTTTTTTTTTTTTTTTTTTTTTTTTTTTTTTTTTTTTTTTTTTTTTTTTTTTTTTTTTTTTTTTTTTTTTTTTTTTTTTTTTTTTTTTTTTTTTTTTTTTTTTTTTTTTTTTTTTTTTTTTTTTTTTTTTTTTTTTTTTTTTTTTTTTTTTTTTTTTTTTTTTTTTTTTTTTTTTTTTTTTTTTTTTTTTTTTTTTTTTTTTTTTTTTTTTTTTTTTTTTTTTTTTTTTTTTTTTTTTTTTTTTTTTTTTTTTTTTTTTTTTTTTTTTTTTTTTTTTTTTTTTTTTTTTTTTTTTTTTTTTTTTTTTTTTTTTTTTTTTTTTTTTTTTTTTTTTTTTTTTTTTTTTTTTTTTTTTTTTTTTTTTTTTTTTTTTTTTTTTTTTTTTTTTTTTTTTTTTTTTTTTTTTTTTTTTTTTTTTTTTTTTTTTTTTTTTTTTTTTTTTTTTTTTTTTTTTTTTTTTTTTTTTTTTTTTTTTTTTTTTTTTTTTTTTTTTTTTTTTTTTTTTTTTTTTTTTTTTTTTTTTTTTTTTTTTTTTTTTTTTTTTTTTTTTTTTTTTTTTTTTTTTTTTTTTTTTTTTTTTTTTTTTTTTTTTTTTTTTTTTTTTTTTTTTTTTTTTTTTTTTTTTTTTTTTTTTTTTTTTTTTTTTTTTTTTTTTTTTTTTTTTTTTTTTTTTTTTTTTTTTTTTTTTTTTTTTTTTTTTTTTTTTTTTTTTTTTTTTTTTTTTTTTTTTTTTTTTTTTTTTTTTTTTTTTTTTTTTTTTTTTTTTTTTTTTTTTTTTTTTTTTTTTTTTTTTTTTTTTTTTTTTTTTTTTTTTTTTTTTTTTTTTTTTTTTTTTTTTTTTTTTTTTTTTTTTTTTTTTTTTTTTTTTTTTTTTTTTTTTTTTTTTTTTTTTTTTTTTTTTTTTTTTTTTTTTTTTTTTTTTTTTTTTTTTTTTTTTTTTTTTTTTTTTTTTTTTTTTTTTTTTTTTTTTTTTTTTTTTTTTTTTTTTTTTTTTTTTTTTTTTTTTTTTTTTTTTTTTTTTTTTTTTTTTTTTTTTTTTTTTTTTTTTTTTTTTTTTTTTTTTTTTTTTTTTTTTTTTTTTTTTTTTTTTTTTTTTTTTTTTTTTTTTTTTTTTTTTTTTTTTTTTTTTTTTTTTTTTTTTTTTTTTTTTTTTTTTTTTTTTTTTTTTTTTTTTTTTTTTTTTTTTTTTTTTTTTTTTTTTTTTTTTTTTTTTTTTTTTTTTTTTTTTTTTTTTTTTTTTTTTTTTTTTTTTTTTTTTTTTTTTTTTTTTTTTTTTTTTTTTTTTTTTTTTTTTTTTTTTTTTTTTTTTTTTTTTTTTTTTTTTTTTTTTTTTTTTTTTTTTTTTTTTTTTTTTTTTTTTTTTTTTTTTTTTTTTTTTTTTTTTTTTTTTTTTTTTTTTTTTTTTTTTTTTTTTTTTTTTTTTTTTTTTTTTTTTTTTTTTTTTTTTTTTTTTTTTTTTTTTTTTTTTTTTTTTTTTTTTTTTTTTTTTTTTTTTTTTTTTTTTTTTTTTTTTTTTTTTTTTTTTTTTTTTTTTTTTTTTTTTTTTTTTTTTTTTTTTTTTTTTTTTTTTTTTTTTTTTTTTTTTTTTTTTTTTTTTTTTTTTTTTTTTTTTTTTTTTTTTTTTTTTTTTTTTTTTTTTTTTTTTTTTTTTTTTTTTTTTTTTTTTTTTTTTTTTTTTTTTTTTTTTTTTTTTTTTTTTTTTTTTTTTTTTTTTTTTTTTTTTTTTTTTTTTTTTTTTTTTTTTTTTTTTTTTTTTTTTTTTTTTTTTTTTTTTTTTTTTTTTTTTTTTTTTTTTTTTTTTTTTTTTTTTTTTTTTTTTTTTTTTTTTTTTTTTTTTTTTTTTTTTTTTTTTTTTTTTTTTTTTTTTTTTTTTTTTTTTTTTTTTTTTTTTTTTTTTTTTTTTTTTTTTTTTTTTTTTTTTTTTTTTTTTTTTTTTTTTTTTTTTTTTTTTTTTTTTTTTTTTTTTTTTTTTTTTTTTTTTTTTTTTTTTTTTTTTTTTTTTTTTTTTTTTTTTTTTTTTTTTTTTTTTTTTTTTTTTTTTTTTTTTTTTTTTTTTTTTTTTTTTTTTTTTTTTTTTTTTTTTTTTTTTTTTTTTTTTTTTTTTTTTTTTTTTTTTTTTTTTTTTTTTTTTTTTTTTTTTTTTTTTTTTTTTTTTTTTTTTTTTTTTTTTTTTTTTTTTTTTTTTTTTTTTTTTTTTTTTTTTTTTTTTTTTTTTTTTTTTTTTTTTTTTTTTTTTTTTTTTTTTTTTTTTTTTTTTTTTTTTTTTTTTTTTTTTTTTTTTTTTTTTTTTTTTTTTTTTTTTTTTTTTTTTTTTTTTTTTTTTTTTTTTTTTTTTTTTTTTTTTTTTTTTTTTTTTTTTTTTTTTTTTTTTTTTTTTTTTTTTTTTTTTTTTTTTTTTTTTTTTTTTTTTTTTTTTTTTTTTTTTTTTTTTTTTTTTTTTTTTTTTTTTTTTTTTTTTTTTTTTTTTTTTTTTTTTTTTTTTTTTTTTTTTTTTTTTTTTTTTTTTTTTTTTTTTTTTTTTTTTTTTTTTTTTTTTTTTTTTTTTTTTTTTTTTTTTTTTTTTTTTTTTTTTTTTTTTTTTTTTTTTTTTTTTTTTTTTTTTTTTTTTTTTTTTTTTTTTTTTTTTTTTTTTTTTTTTTTTTTTTTTTTTTTTTTTTTTTTTTTTTTTTTTTTTTTTTTTTTTTTTTTTTTTTTTTTTTTTTTTTTTTTTTTTTTTTTTTTTTTTTTTTTTTTTTTTTTTTTTTTTTTTTTTTTTTTTTTTTTTTTTTTTTTTTTTTTTTTTTTTTTTTTTTTTTTTTTTTTTTTTTTTTTTTTTTTTTTTTTTTTTTTTTTTTTTTTTTTTTTTTTTTTTTTTTTTTTTTTTTTTTTTTTTTTTTTTTTTTTTTTTTTTTTTTTTTTTTTTTTTTTTTTTTTTTTTTTTTTTTTTTTTTTTTTTTTTTTTTTTTTTTTTTTTTTTTTTTTTTTTTTTTTTTTTTTTTTTTTTTTTTTTTTTTTTTTTTTTTTTTTTTTTTTTTTTTTTTTTTTTTTTTTTTTTTTTTTTTTTTTTTTTTTTTTTTTTTTTTTTTTTTTTTTTTTTTTTTTTTTTTTTTTTTTTTTTTTTTTTTTTTTTTTTTTTTTTTTTTTTTTTTTTTTTTTTTTTTTTTTTTTTTTTTTTTTTTTTTTTTTTTTTTTTTTTTTTTTTTTTTTTTTTTTTTTTTTTTTTTTTTTTTTTTTTTTTTTTTTTTTTTTTTTTTTTTTTTTTTTTTTTTTTTTTTTTTTTTTTTTTTTTTTTTTTTTTTTTTTTTTTTTTTTTTTTTTTTTTTTTTTTTTTTTTTTTTTTTTTTTTTTTTTTTTTTTTTTTTTTTTTTTTTTTTTTTTTTTTTTTTTTTTTTTTTTTTTTTTTTTTTTTTTTTTTTTTTTTTTTTTTTTTTTTTTTTTTTTTTTTTTTTTTTTTTTTTTTTTTTTTTTTTTTTTTTTTTTTTTTTTTTTTTTTTTTTTTTTTTTTTTTTTTTTTTTTTTTTTTTTTTTTTTTTTTTTTTTTTTTTTTTTTTTTTTTTTTTTTTTTTTTTTTTTTTTTTTTTTTTTTTTTTTTTTTTTTTTTTTTTTTTTTTTTTTTTTTTTTTTTTTTTTTTTTTTTTTTTTTTTTTTTTTTTTTTTTTTTTTTTTTTTTTTTTTTTTTTTTTTTTTTTTTTTTTTTTTTTTTTTTTTTTTTTTTTTTTTTTTTTTTTTTTTTTTTTTTTTTTTTTTTTTTTTTTTTTTTTTTTTTTTTTTTTTTTTTTTTTTTTTTTTTTTTTTTTTTTTTTTTTTTTTTTTTTTTTTTTTTTTTTTTTTTTTTTTTTTTTTTTTTTTTTTTTTTTTTTTTTTTTTTTTTTTTTTTTTTTTTTTTTTTTTTTTTTTTTTTTTTTTTTTTTTTTTTTTTTTTTTTTTTTTTTTTTTTTTTTTTTTTTTTTTTTTTTTTTTTTTTTTTTTTTTTTTTTTTTTTTTTTTTTTTTTTTTTTTTTTTTTTTTTTTTTTTTTTTTTTTTTTTTTTTTTTTTTTTTTTTTTTTTTTTTTTTTTTTTTTTTTTTTTTTTTTTTTTTTTTTTTTTTTTTTTTTTTTTTTTTTTTTTTTTTTTTTTTTTTTTTTTTTTTTTTTTTTTTTTTTTTTTTTTTTTTTTTTTTTTTTTTTTTTTTTTTTTTTTTTTTTTTTTTTTTTTTTTTTTTTTTTTTTTTTTTTTTTTTTTTTTTTTTTTTTTTTTTTTTTTTTTTTTTTTTTTTTTTTTTTTTTTTTTTTTTTTTTTTTTTTTTTTTTTTTTTTTTTTTTTTTTTTTTTTTTTTTTTTTTTTTTTTTTTTTTTTTTTTTTTTTTTTTTTTTTTTTTTTTTTTTTTTTTTTTTTTTTTTTTTTTTTTTTTTTTTTTTTTTTTTTTTTTTTTTTTTTTTTTTTTTTTTTTTTTTTTTTTTTTTTTTTTTTTTTTTTTTTTTTTTTTTTTTTTTTTTTTTTTTTTTTTTTTTTTTTTTTTTTTTTTTTTTTTTTTTTTTTTTTTTTTTTTTTTTTTTTTTTTTTTTTTTTTTTTTTTTTTTTTTTTTTTTTTTTTTTTTTTTTTTTTTTTTTTTTTTTTTTTTTTTTTTTTTTTTTTTTTTTTTTTTTTTTTTTTTTTTTTTTTTTTTTTTTTTTTTTTTTTTTTTTTTTTTTTTTTTTTTTTTTTTTTTTTTTTTTTTTTTTTTTTTTTTTTTTTTTTTTTTTTTTTTTTTTTTTTTTTTTTTTTTTTTTTTTTTTTTTTTTTTTTTTTTTTTTTTTTTTTTTTTTTTTTTTTTTTTTTTTTTTTTTTTTTTTTTTTTTTTTTTTTTTTTTTTTTTTTTTTTTTTTTTTTTTTTTTTTTTTTTTTTTTTTTTTTTTTTTTTTTTTTTTTTTTTTTTTTTTTTTTTTTTTTTTTTTTTTTTTTTTTTTTTTTTTTTTTTTTTTTTTTTTTTTTTTTTTTTTTTTTTTTTTTTTTTTTTTTTTTTTTTTTTTTTTTTTTTTTTTTTTTTTTTTTTTTTTTTTTTTTTTTTTTTTTTTTTTTTTTTTTTTTTTTTTTTTTTTTTTTTTTTTTTTTTTTTTTTTTTTTTTTTTTTTTTTTTTTTTTTTTTTTTTTTTTTTTTTTTTTTTTTTTTTTTTTTTTTTTTTTTTTTTTTTTTTTTTTTTTTTTTTTTTTTTTTTTTTTTTTTTTTTTTTTTTTTTTTTTTTTTTTTTTTTTTTTTTTTTTTTTTTTTTTTTTTTTTTTTTTTTTTTTTTTTTTTTTTTTTTTTTTTTTTTTTTTTTTTTTTTTTTTTTTTTTTTTTTTTTTTTTTTTTTTTTTTTTTTTTTTTTTTTTTTTTTTTTTTTTTTTTTTTTTTTTTTTTTTTTTTTTTTTTTTTTTTTTTTTTTTTTTTTTTTTTTTTTTTTTTTTTTTTTTTTTTTTTTTTTTTTTTTTTTTTTTTTTTTTTTTTTTTTTTTTTTTTTTTTTTTTTTTTTTTTTTTTTTTTTTTTTTTTTTTTTTTTTTTTTTTTTTTTTTTTTTTTTTTTTTTTTTTTTTTTTTTTTTTTTTTTTTTTTTTTTTTTTTTTTTTTTTTTTTTTTTTTTTTTTTTTTTTTTTTTTTTTTTTTTTTTTTTTTTTTTTTTTTTTTTTTTTTTTTTTTTTTTTTTTTTTTTTTTTTTTTTTTTTTTTTTTTTTTTTTTTTTTTTTTTTTTTTTTTTTTTTTTTTTTTTTTTTTTTTTTTTTTTTTTTTTTTTTTTTTTTTTTTTTTTTTTTTTTTTTTTTTTTTTTTTTTTTTTTTTTTTTTTTTTTTTTTTTTTTTTTTTTTTTTTTTTTTTTTTTTTTTTTTTTTTTTTTTTTTTTTTTTTTTTTTTTTTTTTTTTTTTTTTTTTTTTTTTTTTTTTTTTTTTTTTTTTTTTTTTTTTTTTTTTTTTTTTTTTTTTTTTTTTTTTTTTTTTTTTTTTTTTTTTTTTTTTTTTTTTTTTTTTTTTTTTTTTTTTTTTTTTTTTTTTTTTTTTTTTTTTTTTTTTTTTTTTTTTTTTTTTTTTTTTTTTTTTTTTTTTTTTTTTTTTTTTTTTTTTTTTTTTTTTTTTTTTTTTTTTTTTTTTTTTTTTTTTTTTTTTTTTTTTTTTTTTTTTTTTTTTTTTTTTTTTTTTTTTTTTTTTTTTTTTTTTTTTTTTTTTTTTTTTTTTTTTTTTTTTTTTTTTTTTTTTTTTTTTTTTTTTTTTTTTTTTTTTTTTTTTTTTTTTTTTTTTTTTTTTTTTTTTTTTTTTTTTTTTTTTTTTTTTTTTTTTTTTTTTTTTTTTTTTTTTTTTTTTTTTTTTTTTTTTTTTTTTTTTTTTTTTTTTTTTTTTTTTTTTTTTTTTTTTTTTTTTTTTTTTTTTTTTTTTTTTTTTTTTTTTTTTTTTTTTTTTTTTTTTTTTTTTTTTTTTTTTTTTTTTTTTTTTTTTTTTTTTTTTTTTTTTTTTTTTTTTTTTTTTTTTTTTTTTTTTTTTTTTTTTTTTTTTTTTTTTTTTTTTTTTTTTTTTTTTTTTTTTTTTTTTTTTTTTTTTTTTTTTTTTTTTTTTTTTTTTTTTTTTTTTTTTTTTTTTTTTTTTTTTTTTTTTTTTTTTTTTTTTTTTTTTTTTTTTTTTTTTTTTTTTTTTTTTTTTTTTTTTTTTTTTTTTTTTTTTTTTTTTTTTTTTTTTTTTTTTTTTTTTTTTTTTTTTTTTTTTTTTTTTTTTTTTTTTTTTTTTTTTTTTTTTTTTTTTTTTTTTTTTTTTTTTTTTTTTTTTTTTTTTTTTTTTTTTTTTTTTTTTTTTTTTTTTTTTTTTTTTTTTTTTTTTTTTTTTTTTTTTTTTTTTTTTTTTTTTTTTTTTTTTTTTTTTTTTTTTTTTTTTTTTTTTTTTTTTTTTTTTTTTTTTTTTTTTTTTTTTTTTTTTTTTTTTTTTTTTTTTTTTTTTTTTTTTTTTTTTTTTTTTTTTTTTTTTTTTTTTTTTTTTTTTTTTTTTTTTTTTTTTTTTTTTTTTTTTTTTTTTTTTTTTTTTTTTTTTTTTTTTTTTTTTTTTTTTTTTTTTTTTTTTTTTTTTTTTTTTTTTTTTTTTTTTTTTTTTTTTTTTTTTTTTTTTTTTTTTTTTTTTTTTTTTTTTTTTTTTTTTTTTTTTTTTTTTTTTTTTTTTTTTTTTTTTTTTTTTTTTTTTTTTTTTTTTTTTTTTTTTTTTTTTTTTTTTTTTTTTTTTTTTTTTTTTTTTTTTTTTTTTTTTTTTTTTTTTTTTTTTTTTTTTTTTTTTTTTTTTTTTTTTTTTTTTTTTTTTTTTTTTTTTTTTTTTTTTTTTTTTTTTTTTTTTTTTTTTTTTTTTTTTTTTTTTTTTTTTTTTTTTTTTTTTTTTTTTTTTTTTTTTTTTTTTTTTTTTTTTTTTTTTTTTTTTTTTTTTTTTTTTTTTTTTTTTTTTTTTTTTTTTTTTTTTTTTTTTTTTTTTTTTTTTTTTTTTTTTTTTTTTTTTTTTTTTTTTTTTTTTTTTTTTTTTTTTTTTTTTTTTTTTTTTTTTTTTTTTTTTTTTTTTTTTTTTTTTTTTTTTTTTTTTTTTTTTTTTTTTTTTTTTTTTTTTTTTTTTTTTTTTTTTTTTTTTTTTTTTTTTTTTTTTTTTTTTTTTTTTTTTTTTTTTTTTTTTTTTTTTTTTTTTTTTTTTTTTTTTTTTTTTTTTTTTTTTTTTTTTTTTTTTTTTTTTTTTTTTTTTTTTTTTTTTTTTTTTTTTTTTTTTTTTTTTTTTTTTTTTTTTTTTTTTTTTTTTTTTTTTTTTTTTTTTTTTTTTTTTTTTTTTTTTTTTTTTTTTTTTTTTTTTTTTTTTTTTTTTTTTTTTTTTTTTTTTTTTTTTTTTTTTTTTTTTTTTTTTTTTTTTTTTTTTTTTTTTTTTTTTTTTTTTTTTTTTTTTTTTTTTTTTTTTTTTTTTTTTTTTTTTTTTTTTTTTTTTTTTTTTTTTTTTTTTTTTTTTTTTTTTTTTTTTTTTTTTTTTTTTTTTTTTTTTTTTTTTTTTTTTTTTTTTTTTTTTTTTTTTTTTTTTTTTTTTTTTTTTTTTTTTTTTTTTTTTTTTTTTTTTTTTTTTTTTTTTTTTTTTTTTTTTTTTTTTTTTTTTTTTTTTTTTTTTTTTTTTTTTTTTTTTTTTTTTTTTTTTTTTTTTTTTTTTTTTTTTTTTTTTTTTTTTTTTTTTTTTTTTTTTTTTTTTTTTTTTTTTTTTTTTTTTTTTTTTTTTTTTTTTTTTTTTTTTTTTTTTTTTTTTTTTTTTTTTTTTTTTTTTTTTTTTTTTTTTTTTTTTTTTTTTTTTTTTTTTTTTTTTTTTTTTTTTTTTTTTTTTTTTTTTTTTTTTTTTTTTTTTTTTTTTTTTTTTTTTTTTTTTTTTTTTTTTTTTTTTTTTTTTTTTTTTTTTTTTTTTTTTTTTTTTTTTTTTTTTTTTTTTTTTTTTTTTTTTTTTTTTTTTTTTTTTTTTTTTTTTTTTTTTTTTTTTTTTTTTTTTTTTTTTTTTTTTTTTTTTTTTTTTTTTTTTTTTTTTTTTTTTTTTTTTTTTTTTTTTTTTTTTTTTTTTTTTTTTTTTTTTTTTTTTTTTTTTTTTTTTTTTTTTTTTTTTTTTTTTTTTTTTTTTTTTTTTTTTTTTTTTTTTTTTTTTTTTTTTTTTTTTTTTTTTTTTTTTTTTTTTTTTTTTTTTTTTTTTTTTTTTTTTTTTTTTTTTTTTTTTTTTTTTTTTTTTTTTTTTTTTTTTTTTTTTTTTTTTTTTTTTTTTTTTTTTTTTTTTTTTTTTTTTTTTTTTTTTTTTTTTTTTTTTTTTTTTTTTTTTTTTTTTTTTTTTTTTTTTTTTTTTTTTTTTTTTTTTTTTTTTTTTTTTTTTTTTTTTTTTTTTTTTTTTTTTTTTTTTTTTTTTTTTTTTTTTTTTTTTTTTTTTTTTTTTTTTTTTTTTTTTTTT
This sequence comes from Asparagopsis taxiformis, assembly GCA_030407315.1. NCBI lineage: Eukaryota > Rhodophyta > Florideophyceae > Bonnemaisoniales > Bonnemaisoniaceae > Asparagopsis > Asparagopsis taxiformis. The sequence continues at coordinate 51,412 of JALQPE010001076.1, read as the reverse complement.
TTTTTTTTTTTTTTTTTTTTTTTTTTTTTTTTTTTTTTTTTTTTTTTTTTTTTTTTTTTTTTTTTTTTTTTTTTTTTTTTTTTTTTTTTTTTTTTTTTTTTTTTTTTTTTTTTTTTTTTTTTTTTTTTTTTTTTTTTTTTTTTTTTTTTTTTTTTTTTTTTTTTTTTTTTTTTTTTTTTTTTTTTTTTTTTTTTTTTTTTTTTTTTTTTTTTTTTTTTTTTTTTTTTTTTTTTTTTTTTTTTTTTTTTTTTTTTTTTTTTTTTTTTTTTTTTTTTTTTTTTTTTTTTTTTTTTTTTTTTTTTTTTTTTTTTTTTTTTTTTTTTTTTTTTTTTTTTTTTTTTTTTTTTTTTTTTTTTTTTTTTTTTTTTTTTTTTTTTTTTTTTTTTTTTTTTTTTTTTTTTTTTTTTTTTTTTTTTTTTTTTTTTTTTTTTTTTTTTTTTTTTTTTTTTTTTTTTTTTTTTTTTTTTTTTTTTTTTTTTTTTTTTTTTTTTTTTTTTTTTTTTTTTTTTTTTTTTTTTTTTTTTTTTTTTTTTTTTTTTTTTTTTTTTTTTTTTTTTTTTTTTTTTTTTTTTTTTTTTTTTTTTTTTTTTTTTTTTTTTTTTTTTTTTTTTTTTTTTTTTTTTTTTTTTTTTTTTTTTTTTTTTTTTTTTTTTTTTTTTTTTTTTTTTTTTTTTTTTTTTTTTTTTTTTTTTTTTTTTTTTTTTTTTTTTTTTTTTTTTTTTTTTTTTTTTTTTTTTTTTTTTTTTTTTTTTTTTTTTTTTTTTTTTTTTTTTTTTTTTTTTTTTTTTTTTTTTTTTTTTTTTTTTTTTTTTTTTTTTTTTTTTTTTTTTTTTTTTTTTTTTTTTTTTTTTTTTTTTTTTTTTTTTTTTTTTTTTTTTTTTTTTTTTTTTTTTTTTTTTTTTTTTTTTTTTTTTTTTTTTTTTTTTTTTTTTTTTTTTTTTTTTTTTTTTTTTTTTTTTTTTTTTTTTTTTTTTTTTTTTTTTTTTTTTTTTTTTTTTTTTTTTTTTTTTTTTTTTTTTTTTTTTTTTTTTTTTTTTTTTTTTTTTTTTTTTTTTTTTTTTTTTTTTTTTTTTTTTTTTTTTTTTTTTTTTTTTTTTTTTTTTTTTTTTTTTTTTTTTTTTTTTTTTTTTTTTTTTTTTTTTTTTTTTTTTTTTTTTTTTTTTTTTTTTTTTTTTTTTTTTTTTTTTTTTTTTTTTTTTTTTTTTTTTTTTTTTTTTTTTTTTTTTTTTTTTTTTTTTTTTTTTTTTTTTTTTTTTTTTTTTTTTTTTTTTTTTTTTTTTTTTTTTTTTTTTTTTTTTTTTTTTTTTTTTTTTTTTTTTTTTTTTTTTTTTTTTTTTTTTTTTTTTTTTTTTTTTTTTTTTTTTTTTTTTTTTTTTTTTTTTTTTTTTTTTTTTTTTTTTTTTTTTTTTTTTTTTTTTTTTTTTTTTTTTTTTTTTTTTTTTTTTTTTTTTTTTTTTTTTTTTTTTTTTTTTTTTTTTTTTTTTTTTTTTTTTTTTTTTTTTTTTTTTTTTTTTTTTTTTTTTTTTTTTTTTTTTTTTTTTTTTTTTTTTTTTTTTTTTTTTTTTTTTTTTTTTTTTTTTTTTTTTTTTTTTTTTTTTTTTTTTTTTTTTTTTTTTTTTTTTTTTTTTTTTTTTTTTTTTTTTTTTTTTTTTTTTTTTTTTTTTTTTTTTTTTTTTTTTTTTTTTTTTTTTTTTTTTTTTTTTTTTTTTTTTTTTTTTTTTTTTTTTTTTTTTTTTTTTTTTTTTTTTTTTTTTTTTTTTTTTTTTTTTTTTTTTTTTTTTTTTTTTTTTTTTTTTTTTTTTTTTTTTTTTTTTTTTTTTTTTTTTTTTTTTTTTTTTTTTTTTTTTTTTTTTTTTTTTTTTTTTTTTTTTTTTTTTTTTTTTTTTTTTTTTTTTTTTTTTTTTTTTTTTTTTTTTTTTTTTTTTTTTTTTTTTTTTTTTTTTTTTTTTTTTTTTTTTTTTTTTTTTTTTTTTTTTTTTTTTTTTTTTTTTTTTTTTTTTTTTTTTTTTTTTTTTTTTTTTTTTTTTTTTTTTTTTTTTTTTTTTTTTTTTTTTTTTTTTTTTTTTTTTTTTTTTTTTTTTTTTTTTTTTTTTTTTTTTTTTTTTTTTTTTTTTTTTTTTTTTTTTTTTTTTTTTTTTTTTTTTTTTTTTTTTTTTTTTTTTTTTTTTTTTTTTTTTTTTTTTTTTTTTTTTTTTTTTTTTTTTTTTTTTTTTTTTTTTTTTTTTTTTTTTTTTTTTTTTTTTTTTTTTTTTTTTTTTTTTTTTTTTTTTTTTTTTTTTTTTTTTTTTTTTTTTTTTTTTTTTTTTTTTTTTTTTTTTTTTTTTTTTTTTTTTTTTTTTTTTTTTTTTTTTTTTTTTTTTTTTTTTTTTTTTTTTTTTTTTTTTTTTTTTTTTTTTTTTTTTTTTTTTTTTTTTTTTTTTTTTTTTTTTTTTTTTTTTTTTTTTTTTTTTTTTTTTTTTTTTTTTTTTTTTTTTTTTTTTTTTTTTTTTTTTTTTTTTTTTTTTTTTTTTTTTTTTTTTTTTTTTTTTTTTTTTTTTTTTTTTTTTTTTTTTTTTTTTTTTTTTTTTTTTTTTTTTTTTTTTTTTTTTTTTTTTTTTTTTTTTTTTTTTTTTTTTTTTTTTTTTTTTTTTTTTTTTTTTTTTTTTTTTTTTTTTTTTTTTTTTTTTTTTTTTTTTTTTTTTTTTTTTTTTTTTTTTTTTTTTTTTTTTTTTTTTTTTTTTTTTTTTTTTTTTTTTTTTTTTTTTTTTTTTTTTTTTTTTTTTTTTTTTTTTTTTTTTTTTTTTTTTTTTTTTTTTTTTTTTTTTTTTTTTTTTTTTTTTTTTTTTTTTTTTTTTTTTTTTTTTTTTTTTTTTTTTTTTTTTTTTTTTTTTTTTTTTTTTTTTTTTTTTTTTTTTTTTTTTTTTTTTTTTTTTTTTTTTTTTTTTTTTTTTTTTTTTTTTTTTTTTTTTTTTTTTTTTTTTTTTTTTTTTTTTTTTTTTTTTTTTTTTTTTTTTTTTTTTTTTTTTTTTTTTTTTTTTTTTTTTTTTTTTTTTTTTTTTTTTTTTTTTTTTTTTTTTTTTTTTTTTTTTTTTTTTTTTTTTTTTTTTTTTTTTTTTTTTTTTTTTTTTTTTTTTTTTTTTTTTTTTTTTTTTTTTTTTTTTTTTTTTTTTTTTTTTTTTTTTTTTTTTTTTTTTTTTTTTTTTTTTTTTTTTTTTTTTTTTTTTTTTTTTTTTTTTTTTTTTTTTTTTTTTTTTTTTTTTTTTTTTTTTTTTTTTTTTTTTTTTTTTTTTTTTTTTTTTTTTTTTTTTTTTTTTTTTTTTTTTTTTTTTTTTTTTTTTTTTTTTTTTTTTTTTTTTTTTTTTTTTTTTTTTTTTTTTTTTTTTTTTTTTTTTTTTTTTTTTTTTTTTTTTTTTTTTTTTTTTTTTTTTTTTTTTTTTTTTTTTTTTTTTTTTTTTTTTTTTTTTTTTTTTTTTTTTTTTTTTTTTTTTTTTTTTTTTTTTTTTTTTTTTTTTTTTTTTTTTTTTTTTTTTTTTTTTTTTTTTTTTTTTTTTTTTTTTTTTTTTTTTTTTTTTTTTTTTTTTTTTTTTTTTTTTTTTTTTTTTTTTTTTTTTTTTTTTTTTTTTTTTTTTTTTTTTTTTTTTTTTTTTTTTTTTTTTTTTTTTTTTTTTTTTTTTTTTTTTTTTTTTTTTTTTTTTTTTTTTTTTTTTTTTTTTTTTTTTTTTTTTTTTTTTTTTTTTTTTTTTTTTTTTTTTTTTTTTTTTTTTTTTTTTTTTTTTTTTTTTTTTTTTTTTTTTTTTTTTTTTTTTTTTTTTTTTTTTTTTTTTTTTTTTTTTTTTTTTTTTTTTTTTTTTTTTTTTTTTTTTTTTTTTTTTTTTTTTTTTTTTTTTTTTTTTTTTTTTTTTTTTTTTTTTTTTTTTTTTTTTTTTTTTTTTTTTTTTTTTTTTTTTTTTTTTTTTTTTTTTTTTTTTTTTTTTTTTTTTTTTTTTTTTTTTTTTTTTTTTTTTTTTTTTTTTTTTTTTTTTTTTTTTTTTTTTTTTTTTTTTTTTTTTTTTTTTTTTTTTTTTTTTTTTTTTTTTTTTTTTTTTTTTTTTTTTTTTTTTTTTTTTTTTTTTTTTTTTTTTTTTTTTTTTTTTTTTTTTTTTTTTTTTTTTTTTTTTTTTTTTTTTTTTTTTTTTTTTTTTTTTTTTTTTTTTTTTTTTTTTTTTTTTTTTTTTTTTTTTTTTTTTTTTTTTTTTTTTTTTTTTTTTTTTTTTTTTTTTTTTTTTTTTTTTTTTTTTTTTTTTTTTTTTTTTTTTTTTTTTTTTTTTTTTTTTTTTTTTTTTTTTTTTTTTTTTTTTTTTTTTTTTTTTTTTTTTTTTTTTTTTTTTTTTTTTTTTTTTTTTTTTTTTTTTTTTTTTTTTTTTTTTTTTTTTTTTTTTTTTTTTTTTTTTTTTTTTTTTTTTTTTTTTTTTTTTTTTTTTTTTTTTTTTTTTTTTTTTTTTTTTTTTTTTTTTTTTTTTTTTTTTTTTTTTTTTTTTTTTTTTTTTTTTTTTTTTTTTTTTTTTTTTTTTTTTTTTTTTTTTTTTTTTTTTTTTTTTTTTTTTTTTTTTTTTTTTTTTTTTTTTTTTTTTTTTTTTTTTTTTTTTTTTTTTTTTTTTTTTTTTTTTTTTTTTTTTTTTTTTTTTTTTTTTTTTTTTTTTTTTTTTTTTTTTTTTTTTTTTTTTTTTTTTTTTTTTTTTTTTTTTTTTTTTTTTTTTTTTTTTTTTTTTTTTTTTTTTTTTTTTTTTTTTTTTTTTTTTTTTTTTTTTTTTTTTTTTTTTTTTTTTTTTTTTTTTTTTTTTTTTTTTTTTTTTTTTTTTTTTTTTTTTTTTTTTTTTTTTTTTTTTTTTTTTTTTTTTTTTTTTTTTTTTTTTTTTTTTTTTTTTTTTTTTTTTTTTTTTTTTTTTTTTTTTTTTTTTTTTTTTTTTTTTTTTTTTTTTTTTTTTTTTTTTTTTTTTTTTTTTTTTTTTTTTTTTTTTTTTTTTTTTTTTTTTTTTTTTTTTTTTTTTTTTTTTTTTTTTTTTTTTTTTTTTTTTTTTTTTTTTTTTTTTTTTTTTTTTTTTTTTTTTTTTTTTTTTTTTTTTTTTTTTTTTTTTTTTTTTTTTTTTTTTTTTTTTTTTTTTTTTTTTTTTTTTTTTTTTTTTTTTTTTTTTTTTTTTTTTTTTTTTTTTTTTTTTTTTTTTTTTTTTTTTTTTTTTTTTTTTTTTTTTTTTTTTTTTTTTTTTTTTTTTTTTTTTTTTTTTTTTTTTTTTTTTTTTTTTTTTTTTTTTTTTTTTTTTTTTTTTTTTTTTTTTTTTTTTTTTTTTTTTTTTTTTTTTTTTTTTTTTTTTTTTTTTTTTTTTTTTTTTTTTTTTTTTTTTTTTTTTTTTTTTTTTTTTTTTTTTTTTTTTTTTTTTTTTTTTTTTTTTTTTTTTTTTTTTTTTTTTTTTTTTTTTTTTTTTTTTTTTTTTTTTTTTTTTTTTTTTTTTTTTTTTTTTTTTTTTTTTTTTTTTTTTTTTTTTTTTTTTTTTTTTTTTTTTTTTTTTTTTTTTTTTTTTTTTTTTTTTTTTTTTTTTTTTTTTTTTTTTTTTTTTTTTTTTTTTTTTTTTTTTTTTTTTTTTTTTTTTTTTTTTTTTTTTTTTTTTTTTTTTTTTTTTTTTTTTTTTTTTTTTTTTTTTTTTTTTTTTTTTTTTTTTTTTTTTTTTTTTTTTTTTTTTTTTTTTTTTTTTTTTTTTTTTTTTTTTTTTTTTTTTTTTTTTTTTTTTTTTTTTTTTTTTTTTTTTTTTTTTTTTTTTTTTTTTTTTTTTTTTTTTTTTTTTTTTTTTTTTTTTTTTTTTTTTTTTTTTTTTTTTTTTTTTTTTTTTTTTTTTTTTTTTTTTTTTTTTTTTTTTTTTTTTTTTTTTTTTTTTTTTTTTTTTTTTTTTTTTTTTTTTTTTTTTTTTTTTTTTTTTTTTTTTTTTTTTTTTTTTTTTTTTTTTTTTTTTTTTTTTTTTTTTTTTTTTTTTTTTTTTTTTTTTTTTTTTTTTTTTTTTTTTTTTTTTTTTTTTTTTTTTTTTTTTTTTTTTTTTTTTTTTTTTTTTTTTTTTTTTTTTTTTTTTTTTTTTTTTTTTTTTTTTTTTTTTTTTTTTTTTTTTTTTTTTTTTTTTTTTTTTTTTTTTTTTTTTTTTTTTTTTTTTTTTTTTTTTTTTTTTTTTTTTTTTTTTTTTTTTTTTTTTTTTTTTTTTTTTTTTTTTTTTTTTTTTTTTTTTTTTTTTTTTTTTTTTTTTTTTTTTTTTTTTTTTTTTTTTTTTTTTTTTTTTTTTTTTTTTTTTTTTTTTTTTTTTTTTTTTTTTTTTTTTTTTTTTTTTTTTTTTTTTTTTTTTTTTTTTTTTTTTTTTTTTTTTTTTTTTTTTTTTTTTTTTTTTTTTTTTTTTTTTTTTTTTTTTTTTTTTTTTTTTTTTTTTTTTTTTTTTTTTTTTTTTTTTTTTTTTTTTTTTTTTTTTTTTTTTTTTTTTTTTTTTTTTTTTTTTTTTTTTTTTTTTTTTTTTTTTTTTTTTTTTTTTTTTTTTTTTTTTTTTTTTTTTTTTTTTTTTTTTTTTTTTTTTTTTTTTTTTTTTTTTTTTTTTTTTTTTTTTTTTTTTTTTTTTTTTTTTTTTTTTTTTTTTTTTTTTTTTTTTTTTTTTTTTTTTTTTTTTTTTTTTTTTTTTTTTTTTTTTTTTTTTTTTTTTTTTTTTTTTTTTTTTTTTTTTTTTTTTTTTTTTTTTTTTTTTTTTTTTTTTTTTTTTTTTTTTTTTTTTTTTTTTTTTTTTTTTTTTTTTTTTTTTTTTTTTTTTTTTTTTTTTTTTTTTTTTTTTTTTTTTTTTTTTTTTTTTTTTTTTTTTTTTTTTTTTTTTTTTTTTTTTTTTTTTTTTTTTTTTTTTTTTTTTTTTTTTTTTTTTTTTTTTTTTTTTTTTTTTTTTTTTTTTTTTTTTTTTTTTTTTTTTTTTTTTTTTTTTTTTTTTTTTTTTTTTTTTTTTTTTTTTTTTTTTTTTTTTTTTTTTTTTTTTTTTTTTTTTTTTTTTTTTTTTTTTTTTTTTTTTTTTTTTTTTTTTTTTTTTTTTTTTTTTTTTTTTTTTTTTTTTTTTTTTTTTTTTTTTTTTTTTTTTTTTTTTTTTTTTTTTTTTTTTTTTTTTTTTTTTTTTTTTTTTTTTTTTTTTTTTTTTTTTTTTTTTTTTTTTTTTTTTTTTTTTTTTTTTTTTTTTTTTTTTTTTTTTTTTTTTTTTTTTTTTTTTTTTTTTTTTTTTTTTTTTTTTTTTTTTTTTTTTTTTTTTTTTTTTTTTTTTTTTTTTTTTTTTTTTTTTTTTTTTTTTTTTTTTTTTTTTTTTTTTTTTTTTTTTTTTTTTTTTTTTTTTTTTTTTTTTTTTTTTTTTTTTTTTTTTTTTTTTTTTTTTTTTTTTTTTTTTTTTTTTTTTTTTTTTTTTTTTTTTTTTTTTTTTTTTTTTTTTTTTTTTTTTTTTTTTTTTTTTTTTTTTTTTTTTTTTTTTTTTTTTTTTTTTTTTTTTTTTTTTTTTTTTTTTTTTTTTTTTTTTTTTTTTTTTTTTTTTTTTTTTTTTTTTTTTTTTTTTTTTTTTTTTTTTTTTTTTTTTTTTTTTTTTTTTTTTTTTTTTTTTTTTTTTTTTTTTTTTTTTTTTTTTTTTTTTTTTTTTTTTTTTTTTTTTTTTTTTTTTTTTTTTTTTTTTTTTTTTTTTTTTTTTTTTTTTTTTTTTTTTTTTTTTTTTTTTTTTTTTTTTTTTTTTTTTTTTTTTTTTTTTTTTTTTTTTTTTTTTTTTTTTTTTTTTTTTTTTTTTTTTTTTTTTTTTTTTTTTTTTTTTTTTTTTTTTTTTTTTTTTTTTTTTTTTTTTTTTTTTTTTTTTTTTTTTTTTTTTTTTTTTTTTTTTTTTTTTTTTTTTTTTTTTTTTTTTTTTTTTTTTTTTTTTTTTTTTTTTTTTTTTTTTTTTTTTTTTTTTTTTTTTTTTTTTTTTTTTTTTTTTTTTTTTTTTTTTTTTTTTTTTTTTTTTTTTTTTTTTTTTTTTTTTTTTTTTTTTTTTTTTTTTTTTTTTTTTTTTTTTTTTTTTTTTTTTTTTTTTTTTTTTTTTTTTTTTTTTTTTTTTTTTTTTTTTTTTTTTTTTTTTTTTTTTTTTTTTTTTTTTTTTTTTTTTTTTTTTTTTTTTTTTTTTTTTTTTTTTTTTTTTTTTTTTTTTTTTTTTTTTTTTTTTTTTTTTTTTTTTTTTTTTTTTTTTTTTTTTTTTTTTTTTTTTTTTTTTTTTTTTTTTTTTTTTTTTTTTTTTTTTTTTTTTTTTTTTTTTTTTTTTTTTTTTTTTTTTTTTTTTTTTTTTTTTTTTTTTTTTTTTTTTTTTTTTTTTTTTTTTTTTTTTTTTTTTTTTTTTTTTTTTTTTTTTTTTTTTTTTTTTTTTTTTTTTTTTTTTTTTTTTTTTTTTTTTTTTTTTTTTTTTTTTTTTTTTTTTTTTTTTTTTTTTTTTTTTTTTTTTTTTTTTTTTTTTTTTTTTTTTTTTTTTTTTTTTTTTTTTTTTTTTTTTTTTTTTTTTTTTTTTTTTTTTTTTTTTTTTTTTTTTTTTTTTTTTTTTTTTTTTTTTTTTTTTTTTTTTTTTTTTTTTTTTTTTTTTTTTTTTTTTTTTTTTTTTTTTTTTTTTTTTTTTTTTTTTTTTTTTTTTTTTTTTTTTTTTTTTTTTTTTTTTTTTTTTTTTTTTTTTTTTTTTTTTTTTTTTTTTTTTTTTTTTTTTTTTTTTTTTTTTTTTTTTTTTTTTTTTTTTTTTTTTTTTTTTTTTTTTTTTTTTTTTTTTTTTTTTTTTTTTTTTTTTTTTTTTTTTTTTTTTTTTTTTTTTTTTTTTTTTTTTTTTTTTTTTTTTTTTTTTTTTTTTTTTTTTTTTTTTTTTTTTTTTTTTTTTTTTTTTTTTTTTTTTTTTTTTTTTTTTTTTTTTTTTTTTTTTTTTTTTTTTTTTTTTTTTTTTTTTTTTTTTTTTTTTTTTTTTTTTTTTTTTTTTTTTTTTTTTTTTTTTTTTTTTTTTTTTTTTTTTTTTTTTTTTTTTTTTTTTTTTTTTTTTTTTTTTTTTTTTTTTTTTTTTTTTTTTTTTTTTTTTTTTTTTTTTTTTTTTTTTTTTTTTTTTTTTTTTTTTTTTTTTTTTTTTTTTTTTTTTTTTTTTTTTTTTTTTTTTTTTTTTTTTTTTTTTTTTTTTTTTTTTTTTTTTTTTTTTTTTTTTTTTTTTTTTTTTTTTTTTTTTTTTTTTTTTTTTTTTTTTTTTTTTTTTTTTTTTTTTTTTTTTTTTTTTTTTTTTTTTTTTTTTTTTTTTTTTTTTTTTTTTTTTTTTTTTTTTTTTTTTTTTTTTTTTTTTTTTTTTTTTTTTTTTTTTTTTTTTTTTTTTTTTTTTTTTTTTTTTTTTTTTTTTTTTTTTTTTTTTTTTTTTTTTTTTTTTTTTTTTTTTTTTTTTTTTTTTTTTTTTTTTTTTTTTTTTTTTTTTTTTTTTTTTTTTTTTTTTTTTTTTTTTTTTTTTTTTTTTTTTTTTTTTTTTTTTTTTTTTTTTTTTTTTTTTTTTTTTTTTTTTTTTTTTTTTTTTTTTTTTTTTTTTTTTTTTTTTTTTTTTTTTTTTTTTTTTTTTTTTTTTTTTTTTTTTTTTTTTTTTTTTTTTTTTTTTTTTTTTTTTTTTTTTTTTTTTTTTTTTTTTTTTTTTTTTTTTTTTTTTTTTTTTTTTTTTTTTTTTTTTTTTTTTTTTTTTTTTTTTTTTTTTTTTTTTTTTTTTTTTTTTTTTTTTTTTTTTTTTTTTTTTTTTTTTTTTTTTTTTTTTTTTTTTTTTTTTTTTTTTTTTTTTTTTTTTTTTTTTTTTTTTTTTTTTTTTTTTTTTTTTTTTTTTTTTTTTTTTTTTTTTTTTTTTTTTTTTTTTTTTTTTTTTTTTTTTTTTTTTTTTTTTTTTTTTTTTTTTTTTTTTTTTTTTTTTTTTTTTTTTTTTTTTTTTTTTTTTTTTTTTTTTTTTTTTTTTTTTTTTTTTTTTTTTTTTTTTTTTTTTTTTTTTTTTTTTTTTTTTTTTTTTTTTTTTTTTTTTTTTTTTTTTTTTTTTTTTTTTTTTTTTTTTTTTTTTTTTTTTTTTTTTTTTTTTTTTTTTTTTTTTTTTTTTTTTTTTTTTTTTTTTTTTTTTTTTTTTTTTTTTTTTTTTTTTTTTTTTTTTTTTTTTTTTTTTTTTTTTTTTTTTTTTTTTTTTTTTTTTTTTTTTTTTTTTTTTTTTTTTTTTTTTTTTTTTTTTTTTTTTTTTTTTTTTTTTTTTTTTTTTTTTTTTTTTTTTTTTTTTTTTTTTTTTTTTTTTTTTTTTTTTTTTTTTTTTTTTTTTTTTTTTTTTTTTTTTTTTTTTTTTTTTTTTTTTTTTTTTTTTTTTTTTTTTTTTTTTTTTTTTTTTTTTTTTTTTTTTTTTTTTTTTTTTTTTTTTTTTTTTTTTTTTTTTTTTTTTTTTTTTTTTTTTTTTTTTTTTTTTTTTTTTTTTTTTTTTTTTTTTTTTTTTTTTTTTTTTTTTTTTTTTTTTTTTTTTTTTTTTTTTTTTTTTTTTTTTTTTTTTTTTTTTTTTTTTTTTTTTTTTTTTTTTTTTTTTTTTTTTTTTTTTTTTTTTTTTTTTTTTTTTTTTTTTTTTTTTTTTTTTTTTTTTTTTTTTTTTTTTTTTTTTTTTTTTTTTTTTTTTTTTTTTTTTTTTTTTTTTTTTTTTTTTTTTTTTTTTTTTTTTTTTTTTTTTTTTTTTTTTTTTTTTTTTTTTTTTTTTTTTTTTTTTTTTTTTTTTTTTTTTTTTTTTTTTTTTTTTTTTTTTTTTTTTTTTTTTTTTTTTTTTTTTTTTTTTTTTTTTTTTTTTTTTTTTTTTTTTTTTTTTTTTTTTTTTTTTTTTTTTTTTTTTTTTTTTTTTTTTTTTTTTTTTTTTTTTTTTTTTTTTTTTTTTTTTTTTTTTTTTTTTTTTTTTTTTTTTTTTTTTTTTTTTTTTTTTTTTTTTTTTTTTTTTTTTTTTTTTTTTTTTTTTTTTTTTTTTTTTTTTTTTTTTTTTTTTTTTTTTTTTTTTTTTTTTTTTTTTTTTTTTTTTTTTTTTTTTTTTTTTTTTTTTTTTTTTTTTTTTTTTTTTTTTTTTTTTTTTTTTTTTTTTTTTTTTTTTTTTTTTTTTTTTTTTTTTTTTTTTTTTTTTTTTTTTTTTTTTTTTTTTTTTTTTTTTTTTTTTTTTTTTTTTTTTTTTTTTTTTTTTTTTTTTTTTTTTTTTTTTTTTTTTTTTTTTTTTTTTTTTTTTTTTTTTTTTTTTTTTTTTTTTTTTTTTTTTTTTTTTTTTTTTTTTTTTTTTTTTTTTTTTTTTTTTTTTTTTTTTTTTTTTTTTTTTTTTTTTTTTTTTTTTTTTTTTTTTTTTTTTTTTTTTTTTTTTTTTTTTTTTTTTTTTTTTTTTTTTTTTTTTTTTTTTTTTTTTTTTTTTTTTTTTTTTTTTTTTTTTTTTTTTTTTTTTTTTTTTTTTTTTTTTTTTTTTTTTTTTTTTTTTTTTTTTTTTTTTTTTTTTTTTTTTTTTTTTTTTTTTTTTTTTTTTTTTTTTTTTTTTTTTTTTTTTTTTTTTTTTTTTTTTTTTTTTTTTTTTTTTTTTTTTTTTTTTTTTTTTTTTTTTTTTTTTTTTTTTTTTTTTTTTTTTTTTTTTTTTTTTTTTTTTTTTTTTTTTTTTTTTTTTTTTTTTTTTTTTTTTTTTTTTTTTTTTTTTTTTTTTTTTTTTTTTTTTTTTTTTTTTTTTTTTTTTTTTTTTTTTTTTTTTTTTTTTTTTTTTTTTTTTTTTTTTTTTTTTTTTTTTTTTTTTTTTTTTTTTTTTTTTTTTTTTTTTTTTTTTTTTTTTTTTTTTTTTTTTTTTTTTTTTTTTTTTTTTTTTTTTTTTTTTTTTTTTTTTTTTTTTTTTTTTTTTTTTTTTTTTTTTTTTTTTTTTTTTTTTTTTTTTTTTTTTTTTTTTTTTTTTTTTTTTTTTTTTTTTTTTTTTTTTTTTTTTTTTTTTTTTTTTTTTTTTTTTTTTTTTTTTTTTTTTTTTTTTTTTTTTTTTTTTTTTTTTTTTTTTTTTTTTTTTTTTTTTTTTTTTTTTTTTTTTTTTTTTTTTTTTTTTTTTTTTTTTTTTTTTTTTTTTTTTTTTTTTTTTTTTTTTTTTTTTTTTTTTTTTTTTTTTTTTTTTTTTTTTTTTTTTTTTTTTTTTTTTTTTTTTTTTTTTTTTTTTTTTTTTTTTTTTTTTTTTTTTTTTTTTTTTTTTTTTTTTTTTTTTTTTTTTTTTTTTTTTTTTTTTTTTTTTTTTTTTTTTTTTTTTTTTTTTTTTTTTTTTTTTTTTTTTTTTTTTTTTTTTTTTTTTTTTTTTTTTTTTTTTTTTTTTTTTTTTTTTTTTTTTTTTTTTTTTTTTTTTTTTTTTTTTTTTTTTTTTTTTTTTTTTTTTTTTTTTTTTTTTTTTTTTTTTTTTTTTTTTTTTTTTTTTTTTTTTTTTTTTTTTTTTTTTTTTTTTTTTTTTTTTTTTTTTTTTTTTTTTTTTTTTTTTTTTTTTTTTTTTTTTTTTTTTTTTTTTTTTTTTTTTTTTTTTTTTTTTTTTTTTTTTTTTTTTTTTTTTTTTTTTTTTTTTTTTTTTTTTTTTTTTTTTTTTTTTTTTTTTTTTTTTTTTTTTTTTTTTTTTTTTTTTTTTTTTTTTTTTTTTTTTTTTTTTTTTTTTTTTTTTTTTTTTTTTTTTTTTTTTTTTTTTTTTTTTTTTTTTTTTTTTTTTTTTTTTTTTTTTTTTTTTTTTTTTTTTTTTTTTTTTTTTTTTTTTTTTTTTTTTTTTTTTTTTTTTTTTTTTTTTTTTTTTTTTTTTTTTTTTTTTTTTTTTTTTTTTTTTTTTTTTTTTTTTTTTTTTTTTTTTTTTTTTTTTTTTTTTTTTTTTTTTTTTTTTTTTTTTTTTTTTTTTTTTTTTTTTTTTTTTTTTTTTTTTTTTTTTTTTTTTTTTTTTTTTTTTTTTTTTTTTTTTTTTTTTTTTTTTTTTTTTTTTTTTTTTTTTTTTTTTTTTTTTTTTTTTTTTTTTTTTTTTTTTTTTTTTTTTTTTTTTTTTTTTTTTTTTTTTTTTTTTTTTTTTTTTTTTTTTTTTTTTTTTTTTTTTTTTTTTTTTTTTTTTTTTTTTTTTTTTTTTTTTTTTTTTTTTTTTTTTTTTTTTTTTTTTTTTTTTTTTTTTTTTTTTTTTTTTTTTTTTTTTTTTTTTTTTTTTTTTTTTTTTTTTTTTTTTTTTTTTTTTTTTTTTTTTTTTTTTTTTTTTTTTTTTTTTTTTTTTTTTTTTTTTTTTTTTTTTTTTTTTTTTTTTTTTTTTTTTTTTTTTTTTTTTTTTTTTTTTTTTTTTTTTTTTTTTTTTTTTTTTTTTTTTTTTTTTTTTTTTTTTTTTTTTTTTTTTTTTTTTTTTTTTTTTTTTTTTTTTTTTTTTTTTTTTTTTTTTTTTTTTTTTTTTTTTTTTTTTTTTTTTTTTTTTTTTTTTTTTTTTTTTTTTTTTTTTTTTTTTTTTTTTTTTTTTTTTTTTTTTTTTTTTTTTTTTTTTTTTTTTTTTTTTTTTTTTTTTTTTTTTTTTTTTTTTTTTTTTTTTTTTTTTTTTTTTTTTTTTTTTTTTTTTTTTTTTTTTTTTTTTTTTTTTTTTTTTTTTTTTTTTTTTTTTTTTTTTTTTTTTTTTTTTTTTTTTTTTTTTTTTTTTTTTTTTTTTTTTTTTTTTTTTTTTTTTTTTTTTTTTTTTTTTTTTTTTTTTTTTTTTTTTTTTTTTTTTTTTTTTTTTTTTTTTTTTTTTTTTTTTTTTTTTTTTTTTTTTTTTTTTTTTTTTTTTTTTTTTTTTTTTTTTTTTTTTTTTTTTTTTTTTTTTTTTTTTTTTTTTTTTTTTTTTTTTTTTTTTTTTTTTTTTTTTTTTTTTTTTTTTTTTTTTTTTTTTTTTTTTTTTTTTTTTTTTTTTTTTTTTTTTTTTTTTTTTTTTTTTTTTTTTTTTTTTTTTTTTTTTTTTTTTTTTTTTTTTTTTTTTTTTTTTTTTTTTTTTTTTTTTTTTTTTTTTTTTTTTTTTTTTTTTTTTTTTTTTTTTTTTTTTTTTTTTTTTTTTTTTTTTTTTTTTTTTTTTTTTTTTTTTTTTTTTTTTTTTTTTTTTTTTTTTTTTTTTTTTTTTTTTTTTTTTTTTTTTTTTTTTTTTTTTTTTTTTTTTTTTTTTTTTTTTTTTTTTTTTTTTTTTTTTTTTTTTTTTTTTTTTTTTTTTTTTTTTTTTTTTTTTTTTTTTTTTTTTTTTTTTTTTTTTTTTTTTTTTTTTTTTTTTTTTTTTTTTTTTTTTTTTTTTTTTTTTTTTTTTTTTTTTTTTTTTTTTTTTTTTTTTTTTTTTTTTTTTTTTTTTTTTTTTTTTTTTTTTTTTTTTTTTTTTTTTTTTTTTTTTTTTTTTTTTTTTTTTTTTTTTTTTTTTTTTTTTTTTTTTTTTTTTTTTTTTTTTTTTTTTTTTTTTTTTTTTTTTTTTTTTTTTTTTTTTTTTTTTTTTTTTTTTTTTTTTTTTTTTTTTTTTTTTTTTTTTTTTTTTTTTTTTTTTTTTTTTTTTTTTTTTTTTTTTTTTTTTTTTTTTTTTTTTTTTTTTTTTTTTTTTTTTTTTTTTTTTTTTTTTTTTTTTTTTTTTTTTTTTTTTTTTTTTTTTTTTTTTTTTTTTTTTTTTTTTTTTTTTTTTTTTTTTTTTTTTTTTTTTTTTTTTTTTTTTTTTTTTTTTTTTTTTTTTTTTTTTTTTTTTTTTTTTTTTTTTTTTTTTTTTTTTTTTTTTTTTTTTTTTTTTTTTTTTTTTTTTTTTTTTTTTTTTTTTTTTTTTTTTTTTTTTTTTTTTTTTTTTTTTTTTTTTTTTTTTTTTTTTTTTTTTTTTTTTTTTTTTTTTTTTTTTTTTTTTTTTTTTTTTTTTTTTTTTTTTTTTTTTTTTTTTTTTTTTTTTTTTTTTTTTTTTTTTTTTTTTTTTTTTTTTTTTTTTTTTTTTTTTTTTTTTTTTTTTTTTTTTTTTTTTTTTTTTTTTTTTTTTTTTTTTTTTTTTTTTTTTTTTTTTTTTTTTTTTTTTTTTTTTTTTTTTTTTTTTTTTTTTTTTTTTTTTTTTTTTTTTTTTTTTTTTTTTTTTTTTTTTTTTTTTTTTTTTTTTTTTTTTTTTTTTTTTTTTTTTTTTTTTTTTTTTTTTTTTTTTTTTTTTTTTTTTTTTTTTTTTTTTTTTTTTTTTTTTTTTTTTTTTTTTTTTTTTTTTTTTTTTTTTTTTTTTTTTTTTTTTTTTTTTTTTTTTTTTTTTTTTTTTTTTTTTTTTTTTTTTTTTTTTTTTTTTTTTTTTTTTTTTTTTTTTTTTTTTTTTTTTTTTTTTTTTTTTTTTTTTTTTTTTTTTTTTTTTTTTTTTTTTTTTTTTTTTTTTTTTTTTTTTTTTTTTTTTTTTTTTTTTTTTTTTTTTTTTTTTTTTTTTTTTTTTTTTTTTTTTTTTTTTTTTTTTTTTTTTTTTTTTTTTTTTTTTTTTTTTTTTTTTTTTTTTTTTTTTTTTTTTTTTTTTTTTTTTTTTTTTTTTTTTTTTTTTTTTTTTTTTTTTTTTTTTTTTTTTTTTTTTTTTTTTTTTTTTTTTTTTTTTTTTTTTTTTTTTTTTTTTTTTTTTTTTTTTTTTTTTTTTTTTTTTTTTTTTTTTTTTTTTTTTTTTTTTTTTTTTTTTTTTTTTTTTTTTTTTTTTTTTTTTTTTTTTTTTTTTTTTTTTTTTTTTTTTTTTTTTTTTTTTTTTTTTTTTTTTTTTTTTTTTTTTTTTTTTTTTTTTTTTTTTTTTTTTTTTTTTTTTTTTTTTTTTTTTTTTTTTTTTTTTTTTTTTTTTTTTTTTTTTTTTTTTTTTTTTTTTTTTTTTTTTTTTTTTTTTTTTTTTTTTTTTTTTTTTTTTTTTTTTTTTTTTTTTTTTTTTTTTTTTTTTTTTTTTTTTTTTTTTTTTTTTTTTTTTTTTTTTTTTTTTTTTTTTTTTTTTTTTTTTTTTTTTTTTTTTTTTTTTTTTTTTTTTTTTTTTTTTTTTTTTTTTTTTTTTTTTTTTTTTTTTTTTTTTTTTTTTTTTTTTTTTTTTTTTTTTTTTTTTTTTTTTTTTTTTTTTTTTTTTTTTTTTTTTTTTTTTTTTTTTTTTTTTTTTTTTTTTTTTTTTTTTTTTTTTTTTTTTTTTTTTTTTTTTTTTTTTTTTTTTTTTTTTTTTTTTTTTTTTTTTTTTTTTTTTTTTTTTTTTTTTTTTTTTTTTTTTTTTTTTTTTTTTTTTTTTTTTTTTTTTTTTTTTTTTTTTTTTTTTTTTTTTTTTTTTTTTTTTTTTTTTTTTTTTTTTTTTTTTTTTTTTTTTTTTTTTTTTTTTTTTTTTTTTTTTTTTTTTTTTTTTTTTTTTTTTTTTTTTTTTTTTTTTTTTTTTTTTTTTTTTTTTTTTTTTTTTTTTTTTTTTTTTTTTTTTTTTTTTTTTTTTTTTTTTTTTTTTTTTTTTTTTTTTTTTTTTTTTTTTTTTTTTTTTTTTTTTTTTTTTTTTTTTTTTTTTTTTTTTTTTTTTTTTTTTTTTTTTTTTTTTTTTTTTTTTTTTTTTTTTTTTTTTTTTTTTTTTTTTTTTTTTTTTTTTTTTTTTTTTTTTTTTTTTTTTTTTTTTTTTTTTTTTTTTTTTTTTTTTTTTTTTTTTTTTTTTTTTTTTTTTTTTTTTTTTTTTTTTTTTTTTTTTTTTTTTTTTTTTTTTTTTTTTTTTTTTTTTTTTTTTTTTTTTTTTTTTTTTTTTTTTTTTTTTTTTTTTTTTTTTTTTTTTTTTTTTTTTTTTTTTTTTTTTTTTTTTTTTTTTTTTTTTTTTTTTTTTTTTTTTTTTTTTTTTTTTTTTTTTTTTTTTTTTTTTTTTTTTTTTTTTTTTTTTTTTTTTTTTTTTTTTTTTTTTTTTTTTTTTTTTTTTTTTTTTTTTTTTTTTTTTTTTTTTTTTTTTTTTTTTTTTTTTTTTTTTTTTTTTTTTTTTTTTTTTTTTTTTTTTTTTTTTTTTTTTTTTTTTTTTTTTTTTTTTTTTTTTTTTTTTTTTTTTTTTTTTTTTTTTTTTTTTTTTTTTTTTTTTTTTTTTTTTTTTTTTTTTTTTTTTTTTTTTTTTTTTTTTTTTTTTTTTTTTTTTTTTTTTTTTTTTTTTTTTTTTTTTTTTTTTTTTTTTTTTTTTTTTTTTTTTTTTTTTTTTTTTTTTTTTTTTTTTTTTTTTTTTTTTTTTTTTTTTTTTTTTTTTTTTTTTTTTTTTTTTTTTTTTTTTTTTTTTTTTTTTTTTTTTTTTTTTTTTTTTTTTTTTTTTTTTTTTTTTTTTTTTTTTTTTTTTTTTTTTTTTTTTTTTTTTTTTTTTTTTTTTTTTTTTTTTTTTTTTTTTTTTTTTTTTTTTTTTTTTTTTTTTTTTTTTTTTTTTTTTTTTTTTTTTTTTTTTTTTTTTTTTTTTTTTTTTTTTTTTTTTTTTTTTTTTTTTTTTTTTTTTTTTTTTTTTTTTTTTTTTTTTTTTTTTTTTTTTTTTTTTTTTTTTTTTTTTTTTTTTTTTTTTTTTTTTTTTTTTTTTTTTTTTTTTTTTTTTTTTTTTTTTTTTTTTTTTTTTTTTTTTTTTTTTTTTTTTTTTTTTTTTTTTTTTTTTTTTTTTTTTTTTTTTTTTTTTTTTTTTTTTTTTTTTTTTTTTTTTTTTTTTTTTTTTTTTTTTTTTTTTTTTTTTTTTTTTTTTTTTTTTTTTTTTTTTTTTTTTTTTTTTTTTTTTTTTTTTTTTTTTTTTTTTTTTTTTTTTTTTTTTTTTTTTTTTTTTTTTTTTTTTTTTTTTTTTTTTTTTTTTTTTTTTTTTTTTTTTTTTTTTTTTTTTTTTTTTTTTTTTTTTTTTTTTTTTTTTTTTTTTTTTTTTTTTTTTTTTTTTTTTTTTTTTTTTTTTTTTTTTTTTTTTTTTTTTTTTTTTTTTTTTTTTTTTTTTTTTTTTTTTTTTTTTTTTTTTTTTTTTTTTTTTTTTTTTTTTTTTTTTTTTTTTTTTTTTTTTTTTTTTTTTTTTTTTTTTTTTTTTTTTTTTTTTTTTTTTTTTTTTTTTTTTTTTTTTTTTTTTTTTTTTTTTTTTTTTTTTTTTTTTTTTTTTTTTTTTTTTTTTTTTTTTTTTTTTTTTTTTTTTTTTTTTTTTTTTTTTTTTTTTTTTTTTTTTTTTTTTTTTTTTTTTTTTTTTTTTTTTTTTTTTTTTTTTTTTTTTTTTTTTTTTTTTTTTTTTTTTTTTTTTTTTTTTTTTTTTTTTTTTTTTTTTTTTTTTTTTTTTTTTTTTTTTTTTTTTTTTTTTTTTTTTTTTTTTTTTTTTTTTTTTTTTTTTTTTTTTTTTTTTTTTTTTTTTTTTTTTTTTTTTTTTTTTTTTTTTTTTTTTTTTTTTTTTTTTTTTTTTTTTTTTTTTTTTTTTTTTTTTTTTTTTTTTTTTTTTTTTTTTTTTTTTTTTTTTTTTTTTTTTTTTTTTTTTTTTTTTTTTTTTTTTTTTTTTTTTTTTTTTTTTTTTTTTTTTTTTTTTTTTTTTTTTTTTTTTTTTTTTTTTTTTTTTTTTTTTTTTTTTTTTTTTTTTTTTTTTTTTTTTTTTTTTTTTTTTTTTTTTTTTTTTTTTTTTTTTTTTTTTTTTTTTTTTTTTTTTTTTTTTTTTTTTTTTTTTTTTTTTTTTTTTTTTTTTTTTTTTTTTTTTTTTTTTTTTTTTTTTTTTTTTTTTTTTTTTTTTTTTTTTTTTTTTTTTTTTTTTTTTTTTTTTTTTTTTTTTTTTTTTTTTTTTTTTTTTTTTTTTTTTTTTTTTTTTTTTTTTTTTTTTTTTTTTTTTTTTTTTTTTTTTTTTTTTTTTTTTTTTTTTTTTTTTTTTTTTTTTTTTTTTTTTTTTTTTTTTTTTTTTTTTTTTTTTTTTTTTTTTTTTTTTTTTTTTTTTTTTTTTTTTTTTTTTTTTTTTTTTTTTTTTTTTTTTTTTTTTTTTTTTTTTTTTTTTTTTTTTTTTTTTTTTTTTTTTTTTTTTTTTTTTTTTTTTTTTTTTTTTTTTTTTTTTTTTTTTTTTTTTTTTTTTTTTTTTTTTTTTTTTTTTTTTTTTTTTTTTTTTTTTTTTTTTTTTTTTTTTTTTTTTTTTTTTTTTTTTTTTTTTTTTTTTTTTTTTTTTTTTTTTTTTTTTTTTTTTTTTTTTTTTTTTTTTTTTTTTTTTTTTTTTTTTTTTTTTTTTTTTTTTTTTTTTTTTTTTTTTTTTTTTTTTTTTTTTTTTTTTTTTTTTTTTTTTTTTTTTTTTTTTTTTTTTTTTTTTTTTTTTTTTTTTTTTTTTTTTTTTTTTTTTTTTTTTTTTTTTTTTTTTTTTTTTTTTTTTTTTTTTTTTTTTTTTTTTTTTTTTTTTTTTTTTTTTTTTTTTTTTTTTTTTTTTTTTTTTTTTTTTTTTTTTTTTTTTTTTTTTTTTTTTTTTTTTTTTTTTTTTTTTTTTTTTTTTTTTTTTTTTTTTTTTTTTTTTTTTTTTTTTTTTTTTTTTTTTTTTTTTTTTTTTTTTTTTTTTTTTTTTTTTTTTTTTTTTTTTTTTTTTTTTTTTTTTTTTTTTTTTTTTTTTTTTTTTTTTTTTTTTTTTTTTTTTTTTTTTTTTTTTTTTTTTTTTTTTTTTTTTTTTTTTTTTTTTTTTTTTTTTTTTTTTTTTTTTTTTTTTTTTTTTTTTTTTTTTTTTTTTTTTTTTTTTTTTTTTTTTTTTTTTTTTTTTTTTTTTTTTTTTTTTTTTTTTTTTTTTTTTTTTTTTTTTTTTTTTTTTTTTTTTTTTTTTTTTTTTTTTTTTTTTTTTTTTTTTTTTTTTTTTTTTTTTTTTTTTTTTTTTTTTTTTTTTTTTTTTTTTTTTTTTTTTTTTTTTTTTTTTTTTTTTTTTTTTTTTTTTTTTTTTTTTTTTTTTTTTTTTTTTTTTTTTTTTTTTTTTTTTTTTTTTTTTTTTTTTTTTTTTTTTTTTTTTTTTTTTTTTTTTTTTTTTTTTTTTTTTTTTTTTTTTTTTTTTTTTTTTTTTTTTTTTTTTTTTTTTTTTTTTTTTTTTTTTTTTTTTTTTTTTTTTTTTTTTTTTTTTTTTTTTTTTTTTTTTTTTTTTTTTTTTTTTTTTTTTTTTTTTTTTTTTTTTTTTTTTTTTTTTTTTTTTTTTTTTTTTTTTTTTTTTTTTTTTTTTTTTTTTTTTTTTTTTTTTTTTTTTTTTTTTTTTTTTTTTTTTTTTTTTTTTTTTTTTTTTTTTTTTTTTTTTTTTTTTTTTTTTTTTTTTTTTTTTTTTTTTTTTTTTTTTTTTTTTTTTTTTTTTTTTTTTTTTTTTTTTTTTTTTTTTTTTTTTTTTTTTTTTTTTTTTTTTTTTTTTTTTTTTTTTTTTTTTTTTTTTTTTTTTTTTTTTTTTTTTTTTTTTTTTTTTTTTTTTTTTTTTTTTTTTTTTTTTTTTTTTTTTTTTTTTTTTTTTTTTTTTTTTTTTTTTTTTTTTTTTTTTTTTTTTTTTTTTTTTTTTTTTTTTTTTTTTTTTTTTTTTTTTTTTTTTTTTTTTTTTTTTTTTTTTTTTTTTTTTTTTTTTTTTTTTTTTTTTTTTTTTTTTTTTTTTTTTTTTTTTTTTTTTTTTTTTTTTTTTTTTTTTTTTTTTTTTTTTTTTTTTTTTTTTTTTTTTTTTTTTTTTTTTTTTTTTTTTTTTTTTTTTTTTTTTTTTTTTTTTTTTTTTTTTTTTTTTTTTTTTTTTTTTTTTTTTTTTTTTTTTTTTTTTTTTTTTTTTTTTTTTTTTTTTTTTTTTTTTTTTTTTTTTTTTTTTTTTTTTTTTTTTTTTTTTTTTTTTTTTTTTTTTTTTTTTTTTTTTTTTTTTTTTTTTTTTTTTTTTTTTTTTTTTTTTTTTTTTTTTTTTTTTTTTTTTTTTTTTTTTTTTTTTTTTTTTTTTTTTTTTTTTTTTTTTTTTTTTTTTTTTTTTTTTTTTTTTTTTTTTTTTTTTTTTTTTTTTTTTTTTTTTTTTTTTTTTTTTTTTTTTTTTTTTTTTTTTTTTTTTTTTTTTTTTTTTTTTTTTTTTTTTTTTTTTTTTTTTTTTTTTTTTTTTTTTTTTTTTTTTTTTTTTTTTTTTTTTTTTTTTTTTTTTTTTTTTTTTTTTTTTTTTTTTTTTTTTTTTTTTTTTTTTTTTTTTTTTTTTTTTTTTTTTTTTTTTTTTTTTTTTTTTTTTTTTTTTTTTTTTTTTTTTTTTTTTTTTTTTTTTTTTTTTTTTTTTTTTTTTTTTTTTTTTTTTTTTTTTTTTTTTTTTTTTTTTTTTTTTTTTTTTTTTTTTTTTTTTTTTTTTTTTTTTTTTTTTTTTTTTTTTTTTTTTTTTTTTTTTTTTTTTTTTTTTTTTTTTTTTTTTTTTTTTTTTTTTTTTTTTTTTTTTTTTTTTTTTTTTTTTTTTTTTTTTTTTTTTTTTTTTTTTTTTTTTTTTTTTTTTTTTTTTTTTTTTTTTTTTTTTTTTTTTTTTTTTTTTTTTTTTTTTTTTTTTTTTTTTTTTTTTTTTTTTTTTTTTTTTTTTTTTTTTTTTTTTTTTTTTTTTTTTTTTTTTTTTTTTTTTTTTTTTTTTTTTTTTTTTTTTTTTTTTTTTTTTTTTTTTTTTTTTTTTTTTTTTTTTTTTTTTTTTTTTTTTTTTTTTTTTTTTTTTTTTTTTTTTTTTTTTTTTTTTTTTTTTTTTTTTTTTTTTTTTTTTTTTTTTTTTTTTTTTTTTTTTTTTTTTTTTTTTTTTTTTTTTTTTTTTTTTTTTTTTTTTTTTTTTTTTTTTTTTTTTTTTTTTTTTTTTTTTTTTTTTTTTTTTTTTTTTTTTTTTTTTTTTTTTTTTTTTTTTTTTTTTTTTTTTTTTTTTTTTTTTTTTTTTTTTTTTTTTTTTTTTTTTTTTTTTTTTTTTTTTTTTTTTTTTTTTTTTTTTTTTTTTTTTTTTTTTTTTTTTTTTTTTTTTTTTTTTTTTTTTTTTTTTTTTTTTTTTTTTTTTTTTTTTTTTTTTTTTTTTTTTTTTTTTTTTTTTTTTTTTTTTTTTTTTTTTTTTTTTTTTTTTTTTTTTTTTTTTTTTTTTTTTTTTTTTTTTTTTTTTTTTTTTTTTTTTTTTTTTTTTTTTTTTTTTTTTTTTTTTTTTTTTTTTTTTTTTTTTTTTTTTTTTTTTTTTTTTTTTTTTTTTTTTTTTTTTTTTTTTTTTTTTTTTTTTTTTTTTTTTTTTTTTTTTTTTTTTTTTTTTTTTTTTTTTTTTTTTTTTTTTTTTTTTTTTTTTTTTTTTTTTTTTTTTTTTTTTTTTTTTTTTTTTTTTTTTTTTTTTTTTTTTTTTTTTTTTTTTTTTTTTTTTTTTTTTTTTTTTTTTTTTTTTTTTTTTTTTTTTTTTTTTTTTTTTTTTTTTTTTTTTTTTTTTTTTTTTTTTTTTTTTTTTTTTTTTTTTTTTTTTTTTTTTTTTTTTTTTTTTTTTTTTTTTTTTTTTTTTTTTTTTTTTTTTTTTTTTTTTTTTTTTTTTTTTTTTTTTTTTTTTTTTTTTTTTTTTTTTTTTTTTTTTTTTTTTTTTTTTTTTTTTTTTTTTTTTTTTTTTTTTTTTTTTTTTTTTTTTTTTTTTTTTTTTTTTTTTTTTTTTTTTTTTTTTTTTTTTTTTTTTTTTTTTTTTTTTTTTTTTTTTTTTTTTTTTTTTTTTTTTTTTTTTTTTTTTTTTTTTTTTTTTTTTTTTTTTTTTTTTTTTTTTTTTTTTTTTTTTTTTTTTTTTTTTTTTTTTTTTTTTTTTTTTTTTTTTTTTTTTTTTTTTTTTTTTTTTTTTTTTTTTTTTTTTTTTTTTTTTTTTTTTTTTTTTTTTTTTTTTTTTTTTTTTTTTTTTTTTTTTTTTTTTTTTTTTTTTTTTTTTTTTTTTTTTTTTTTTTTTTTTTTTTTTTTTTTTTTTTTTTTTTTTTTTTTTTTTTTTTTTTTTTTTTTTTTTTTTTTTTTTTTTTTTTTTTTTTTTTTTTTTTTTTTTTTTTTTTTTTTTTTTTTTTTTTTTTTTTTTTTTTTTTTTTTTTTTTTTTTTTTTTTTTTTTTTTTTTTTTTTTTTTTTTTTTTTTTTTTTTTTTTTTTTTTTTTTTTTTTTTTTTTTTTTTTTTTTTTTTTTTTTTTTTTTTTTTTTTTTTTTTGTTTTTTTTTTTTTTTTTTTTTTTTTTTTTTTTTTTTTTTTTTTTTTTTTTTTTTTTTTTTTTTTTTTTTTTTTTTTTTTTTTTTTTTTTTTTTTTTTTTTTTTTTTTTTTTTTTTTTTTTTTTTTTTTTTTTTTTTTTTTTTTTTTTTTTTTTTTTTTTTTTTTTTTTTTTTTTTTTTTTTTTTTTTTTTTTTTTTTTTTTTTTTTTTTTTTTTTTTTTTTTTTTTTTTTTTTTTTTTTTTTTTTTTTTTTTTTTTTTTTTTTTTTTTTTTTTTTTTTTTTTTTTTTTTTTTTTTTTTTTTTTTTTTTTTTTTTTTTTTTTTTTTTTTTTTTTTTTTTTTTTTTTTTTTTTTTTTTTTTTTTTTTTTTTTTTTTTTTTTTTTTTTTTTTTTTTTTTTTTTTTTTTTTTTTTTTTTTTTTTTTTTTTTTTTTTTTTTTTTTTTTTTTTTTTTTTTTTTTTTTTTTTTTTTTTTTTTTTTTTTTTTTTTTTTTTTTTTTTTTTTTTTTTTTTTTTTTTTTTTTTTTTTTTTTTTTTTTTTTTTTTTTTTTTTTTTTTTTTTTTTTTTTTTTTTTTTTTTTTTTTTTTTTTTTTTTTTTTTTTTTTTTTTTTTTTTTTTTTTTTTTTTTTTTTTTTTTTTTTTTTTTTTTTTTTTTTTTTTTTTTTTTTTTTTTTTTTTTTTTTTTTTTTTTTTTTTTTTTTTTTTTTTTTTTTTTTTTTTTTGTTTTTTTTTTTTTTTTTTTTTTTTTTTTTTTTTTTTTTTTTTTTTTTTTTTTTTTTTTTTTTTTTTTTTTTTTTTTTTTTTTTTTTTTTTTTTTTTTTTTTTTTTTTTTTTTTTTTTTTTTTTTTTTTTTTTTTTTTTTTTTTTTTTTTTTTTTTTTTTTTTTTTTTTTTTTTTTTTTTTTTTTTTTTTTTTTTTTTTTTTTTTTTTTTTTTTTTTTTTTTTTTTTTTTTTTTTTTTTTTTTTTTTTTTTTTTTTTTTTTTTTTTTTTTTTTTTTTTTTTTTTTTTTTTTTTTTTTTTTTTTTTTTTTTTTTTTTTTTTTTTTTTTTTTTTTTTTTTTTTTTTTTTTTTTTTTTTTTTTTTTTTTTTTTTTTTTTTTTTTTTTTTTTTTTTTTTTTTTTTTTTTTTTGTTTTTTTTTTTTTTTTTTTTTTTTTTTTTTTTTTTTTTTTTTTTTTTTTTTTTTTTTTTTTTTTTTTTTTTTTTTTTTTTTTTTTTTTTTTTTTTTTTTTTTTTTTTTTTTTTTTTTTTTTTTTTTTTTTTTTTTTTTTTTTTTTTTTTTTTTTTTTTTTTTTTTTTTTTTTTTTTTTTTTTTTTTTTTTTTTTTTTTTTTTTTTTTTTTTTTTTTTTTTTTTTTTTTTTTTTTTTTTTTTTTTTTTTTTTTTTTTTTTTTTTTTTTTTTTTTTTTTTTTTTTTTTTTTTTTTTTTTTTTTTTTTTTTTTTTTTTTTTTTTTTTTTTTTTTTTTTTTTTTTTTTTTTTTTTTTTTTTTTTTTTTTGTTTTTTTTTTTTTTTTTTTTTTTTTTTTTTTTTTTTTTTTTTTTTTTTTTTTTTTTTTTTTTTTTTTTTTTTTTTTTTTTTTTTTTTTTTTTTTTTTTTTTTTTTTTTTTTTTTTTTTTTTTTTTTTTTTTTTTTTTTTTTTTTTTTTTTTTTTTTTTTTTTTTTTTTTTTTTTTTTTTTTTTTTTTTTTTTTTTTTTTTTTTTTTTTTTTTTTTTTTTTTTTTTTTTTTTTTTTTTTTTTTTTTTTTTTTTTTTTTTTTTTTTTTTTTTTTTTTTTTTTTTTTTTTTTTTTTTTTTTTTTTTTTTTTTTTTTTTTTTTTTTTTTTTTTTTTTTTTTTTTTTTTTTTTTTTTTTTTTTTTTTTTTTTTTTTTTTTTTTTTTTTTTTTTTTTTTTTTTTTTTTTTTTTTTTTTTTTTTTTTTTTTTTTTTTTTTTTTTTTTTTTTTTTTTTTTTTTTTTTTTTTTTTTTTTTTTTTTTTTTTTTTTTTTTTTTTTTTTTTTTTTTTTTTTTTTTTTTTTTTTTTTTTTTTTTTTTTTTTTTTTTTTTTTTTTTTTTTTTTTTTTTTTTTTTTTTTTTTTTTTTTTTTTTTTTTTTTTTTTTTTTTTTTTTTTTTTTTTTTTTTTTTTTTTTTTTTTTTTTTTTTTTTTTTTTTTTTTTTTTTTTTTTTTTTTTTTTTTTTTTTTTTTTTTTTTTTTTTTTTTTTTTTTTTTTTTTTTTTTTTTTTTTTTTTTTTTTTTTTTTTTTTTTTTTTTTTTTTTTTTTTTTTTTTTTTTTTTTTTTTTTTTTTTTTTTTTTTTTTTTTTTTTTTTTTTTTTTTTTTTTTTTTTTTTTTTTTTTTTTTTTTTTTTTTTTTTTTTTTTTTTTTTTTTTTTTTTTTTTTTTTTTTTTTTTTTTTTTTTTTTTTTTTTTTTTTTTTTTTTTTTTTTTTTTTTTTTTTTTTTTTTTTTTTTTTTTTTTTTTTTTTTTTTTTTTTTTTTTTTTTTTTTTTTTTTTTTTTTTTTTTTTTTTTTTTTTTTTTTTTTTTTTTTTTTTTTTTTTTTTTTTTTTTTTTTTTTTTTTTTTTTTTTTTTTTTTTTTTTTTTTTTTTTTTTTTTTTTTTTTTTTTTTTTTTTTTTTTTTTTTTTTTTTTTTTTTTTTTTTTTTTTTTTTTTTTTTTTTTTTTTTTTTTTTTTTTTTTTTTTTTTTTGTTTTTTTTTTTTTTTTTTTTTTTTTTTTTTTTTTTTTTTTTTTTTTTTTTTTTTTTTTTTTTTTTTTTTTTTTTTTTTTTTTTTTTTTTTTTTTTTTTTTTTTTTTTTTTTTTTTTTTTTTTTTTTTTTTTTTTTTTTTTTTTTTTTTTTTTTTTTTTTTTTTTTTTTTTTTTTTTTTTTGTTTTTTTTTTTTTTTTTTTTTTTTTTTTTTTTTTTTTTTTTTTTTTTTTTTTTTTTTTTTTTTTTTTTTTTTTTTTTTTTTTTTTTTTTTTTTTTTTTTTTTTTTTTTTTTTTTTTTTTTTTTTTTTTTTTTTTTTTTTTTTTTTTTTTTTTTTTTTTTTTTTTTTTTTTTTTTTTTTTTTTTTTTTTTTTTTTTTTTTTTTTTTTTTTTTTTTTTTTTTTTTTTTTTTTTTTTTTTTTTTTTTTTTTTTTTTTTTTTTTTTTTTTTTTTTTTTTTTTTTTTTTTTGTTTTTTTTTTTTTTTTTTTTTTTTTTTTTTTTTTTTTTTTTTTTTTTTTTTTTTTTTTTTTTTTTTTTTTTTTTTTTTTTTTTTTTTTTTTTTTTTTTTTTTTTTTTTTTTTTTTTTTTTTTTTTTTTTTTTTTTTTTTTTTTTTTTTTTTTTTTTTTTTTTTTTTTTTTTTTTTTTTTTTTTTTTTTTTTTTTTTTTTTTTTTTTTTTTTTTTTTTTTTTTTTTTTTTTTTTTTTTTTTTTTTTTTTTTTTTTTTTTTTTTTTGTTTTTTTTTTTTTTTTTTTTTTTTTTTTTTTTTTTTTTTTTTTTTTTTTTTTTTTTTTTTTTTTTTTTTTTTTTTTTTTTTTTTTTTTTTTTTTTTTTTTTTTTTTTTTTTTTTTTTTTTTTTTTTTTTTTTTTTTTTTTTTTTTTTTTTTTTTTTTTTTTTTTTTTTTTTTTTTTTTTTTTTTTTTTTTTTTTTTTTTTTTTTTTTTTTTTTTTTTTTTTTTTTTTTTTTTTTTTTTTTTTTTTTTTTTTTTTTTTTTTTTTTTTTTTTTTTTTTTTTTTTTTTTTTTTTTTTTTTTTTTTTTTTTTTTTTTTTTTTTTTTTTTTTTTTTTTTTTTTTTTTTTTTTTTTTTTTTTTTTTTTTTTTTTTTTTTTTTTTTTTTTTTTTTTTTTTTTTTTTTTTTTTTTTTTTTTGTTTTTTTTTTTTTTTTTTTTTTTTTTTTTTTGTTTTTTTTTTTTTTTTTTTTTTTTTTTTTTTTTTTTTTTTTTTTTTTTTTTTTTTTTTTTTTTTTTTTTTTTTTTTTTTTTTTTTTTTTTTTTTTTTTTTTTTTTTTTTTTTTTTTTTTTTTTTTTTTTTTTTTTTTTTTTTTTTTTTTTTTTTTTTTTTTTTTTTTTTTTTTTTTTTTTTTTTTTTTTTTTTTTTTTTTTTTTTTTTTTTTTTTTTTTTTTTTTTTTTTTTTTTTTTTTTTTTTTTTTTTTTTTTTTTTTTTTTTTTTTTTTTTTTTTTTTTTTTTTTTTTTTTTTTTTTTTTTTTTTTTTTTTTTTTTTTTTTTTTTTTTTTTTTTTTTTTTTTTTTTTTTTTTTTTTTTTTTTTTTTTTTTTTTTTTTTTTTTTTTTTTTTTTTTTTTTTTTTTTTTTTTTTTTTTTTTTTTTTTTTTTTTTTTTTTTTTTTTTTTTTTTTTTTTTTTTTTTTTTTTTTTTTTTTTTTTTTTTTTTTTTTTTTTTTTTTTTTTTTTTTTTTTTTTTTTTTTTTTTTTTTTTTTTTTTTTTTTTTTTTTTTTTTTTTTTTTTTTTTTTTTTTTTTTTTTTTTTTTTTTTTTTTTTTTTTTTTTTTTTTTTTTTTTTTTTTTTTTTTTTTTTTTTTTTTTTTTTTTTTTTTTTTTTTTTTTTTTTTTTTTTTTTTTTTTTTTTTTTTTTTTTTTTTTTTTTTTTTTTTTTTTTTTTTTTTTTTTTTTTTTTTTTTTTTTTTTTTTTTTTTTTTTTTTTTTTTTTTTTTTTTTTTTTTTTTTTTTTTTTTTTTTTTTTTTTTTTTTTTTTTTTTTTTTTTTTTTTTTTTTTTTTTTTTTTTTTTTTTTTTTTTTTTTTTTTTTTTTTTTTTTTTTTTTTTTTTTTTTTTTTTTTTTTTTTTTTTTTTTTTTTTTTTTTTTTTTTTTTTTTTTTTTTTTTTTTTTTTTTTTTTTTTTTTTTTTTTTTTTTTTTTTTTTTTTTTTTTTTTTTTTTTTTTTTTTTTTTTTTTTTTTTTTTTTTTTTTTTTTTTTTTTTTTTTTTTTTTTTTTTTTTTTTTTTTTTTTTTTTTTTTTTTTTTTTTTTTTTTTTTTTTTTTTTTTTTTTTTTTTTTTTTTTTTTTTTTTTTTTTTTTTTTTTTTTTTTTTTTTTTTTTTTTTTTTTTTTTTTTTTTTTTTTTTTTTTGTTTTTTTTTTTTTTTTTTTTTTTTTTTTTTTTTTTTTTTTTTTTTTTTTTTTTTTTTTTTTTTTTTTTTTTTTTTTTTTTTTTTTTTTTTTTTTTTTTTTTTTTTTTTTTTTTTTTTTTTTTTTTTTTTTTTTTTTTTTTTTTTTGTTTTTTTTTTTTTTTTTTTTTTTTTTTTTTTTTTTTTTTTTTTTTTTTTTTTTTTTTTTTTTTTTTTTTTTTTTTTTTTTTTTTTTTTTTTTTTTTTTTTTTTTTTTTTTTTTTTTTTTTTTTTTTTTTTTTTTTTTTTTTTTTTTTTTTTTTTTTTTTTTTTTTTTTTTTTTTTTTTTTTTTGTTTTTTTTTTTTTTTTTTTTTTTTTTTTTTTTTTTTTTTTTTTTTTTTTTTTTTTTTTTTTTTTTTTTTTTTTTTTTTTTTTTTTTTTTTTTTTTTTTTTTTTTTTTTTTTTTTTTTTTTTTTTTTTTTTTTTTTTTTTTTTTTTTTTTTTTTTTTTTTTTTTTTTTTTTTTTTTTTTTTTTTTTTTTTTTTTTTTTTTTTTTTTTTTTTTTGTTTTTTTTTTTTTTTTTTTTTTTTTTTTTTTTTTTTTGTTTTTTTTTTTTTTTTTTTTTTTTTTTTTTTTTTTTTTTTTTTTTTTTTTTTTTTTTTTTTTTTTTTTTTTTTTTTTTTTTTTTTTTTTTTTTTTTTTTTTTTTTTTTTTTTTTTTTTTTTTTTTTTTTTTTTTTTTTTTTTTTTTTTTTTTTTTTTTTTTTTTTTTTTTTTTTTTTTTTTTTTTTTTTTTTTTTTTTTTTTTTTTTTTTTTTTTTTTTTTTTTTTTTTTTTTTTTTTTTTTTTTTTTTTTTTTTTTTTTTTTTTTTTTTTTTTTTTTTTTTTTTTTTTTTTTTTTTTTTTTTTTTTTTTTTTTTTTTTTTTATTTTTTTTTTTTTTTTTTTTTTTTTTTTTTTTTTTTTTTTTTTTTTTTTTTTTTTTGTTTTTTTTTTTTTTTTTTTTTTTTTTTTTTTTTTTTTTTTTTTTTTTTTTTTTTTTTTTTTTTTTTTTTTTTTTTTTTTTTTTTTTTTTTTTTTTTTTTTTTTTTTTTTTTTTTTTGTTTTTTTTTTTTTTTTTTTTTTTTTTTTTTTTTTTTTTTTTTTTTTTTTTTTTTTTTTTTTTTTTTTTTTTTTTTTTTTTTTTTTTTTTTTTTTTTTTTTTTTTTTTTTTTTTTTTTTTTTTTTTTTTTTTTTTTTTTTTTTTTTTTTTTTTTTTTTTTTTTTTTTTTTTTTTTTTTTTTTTTTTTTTTTTTTTTTTTTTTTTTTTTTTTTTTTTTTTTTTTTTTTTTTTTTTTTTTTTTTTGTTTTTTTTTTTTTTTTTTTTTTTTTTTTTTTTTTTTTTTTTTTTTTTTTTTTTTTTTTTTTTTTTTTTTTTTTTTTTTTTTTTTTTTTTTTTTTTTTTTTTTTTTTTTTTTTTTTTTTGTTTTTTTTTTTTTTTTTTTTTTTTTTTTTTTTTTTTTTTTTTTTTTTTTTTTTTTTTTTTTTTTTTTTTTTTTTTTTTTTTTTTTTTTTTTTTTTTTTTTTTTTTTTTTTTTTTTTTTTTTTTTTTTTTTTTTTTTTTTTTTTTTTTTTTTTTTTTTTTTTTTTTTTTTTTTTTTTTTTTTTTTTTTTTTTTTTTTTTTTTTTTTTTTTTTTTTTTTTTTTTTTTTTTTTTTTTTTTTTTTTTTTTTTTTTTTTTTTTTTTTTTTTTTTTTTTTTTTTTTTTTTTTTTTTTTTTTTTTTTTTTTTTTTTTTTTTTTTTTTTTTTTTTTTTTTTTTTTTTTTTTTTTTTTTTTTTTTTTTTTTTTTTTTTTTTTTTTTTTTTTTTTTTTTTTTTTTTTTTTTTTTTTTTTTTTTTTTTTTTTTTTTTTTTTTTTTTTTTTTTTTTTTTTTTTTTTTTTTTTTTTTTTTTTTTTTTTTTTTTTTTTTTTTTTTTTTTTTTTTTTTTTTTTTTTTTTTTTTTTTTTTTTTTTTTTTTTTTTTTTTTTTTTTTTTTTTTTTTTTTTTTTTTTTTTTTTTTTTTTTTTTTTTTTTTTTTTTTTTTTTTTTTTTTTTTTTTTTTTTTTTTTTTTTTTTTTTTTTTTTTTTTTTTTTTTTTTTTTTTTTTTTTTTTTTTTTTTTTTTTTTTTTTTTTTTTTTTTTTTTTTTTTTTTTTTTTTGTTTTTTTTTTTTTTTTTTTTTTTTTTTTTTTTTTTTTTTTTTTTTTTTTTTTTTTTTTTTTTTTTTTTTTTTTTTTTTTTTTTTTTTTTTTTTTTTTTTTTTTTTTTTTTTTTTTTTTTTTTTTTTTTTTTTTTTTTGTTTTTTTTTTTTTTTTTTTTTTTTTTTTTTTTTTTTTTTTTTTTTTTTTTTTTTTTTTTTTTTTTTTTTTTTTTTTTTTTTTTTTTTTTTTTTTTTTGTTTTTTTTTTTTTTTTTTTTTTTTTTTTTTTTTTTTTTTTTTTTTTTTTTTTTTTTTTTTTTTTTTTTTTTTTTTTTTTTTTTTTTTTTTTTTTTTTTTTTTTTTTTTTTTTTTTTTTTTTTTTTTTTTTTTTTTTTTTTTTTTTTGTTTTTTTTTTTTTTTTTTTTTTTTTTTTTTTTTTTTTTTTTTTTTTTTTTTGTTTTTTTTTTTTTTTTTTTTTTTTTTTTTTTTTTTTTTTTTTTTTTTTTTTTTTTTTTTTTTTTTTTTTTTTTTTTTTTTTTTTTTTTTTTTTTTTTTTTTTTTTTTTTTTTTTTTTTTTTTTTTTTTTTTTTTTTTTTTTTTTTTTTTTTTTTTTTTTTTTTTTTTTTTTTTTTTTTTTTTTTTTTTTTTTTTTTTTTTTTTTTTTTTTTTTTTTTTTTTTTTTTTTTTTTTTTTTTTTTTTTTTTTTTTTTTTTTTTTTTTTTTTTTTTTTTTTTTTTTTTTTTTTTTTTTTTTTTGTTTTTTTTTTTTTTTTTTTTTTTTTTTTTTTTTTTTTTTTTTTTTTTTTTTTTTTTTTTTTTTTTTTTTTTTTTTTTTTTTTTTTTTTTTTTTTTTTTTTTTTTTTTTTTTTTTTTTTTTTTTTTTTTTTTTTTTTTTTTTTTTTTTTTTTTTTGTTTTTTTTTTTTTTTTTTTTTTTTTTTTTTTTTTTTTTTTTTTTTTTTTTTTTTTTTTTTTTTTTTTTTTTTTTTTTTTTTTTTTTTTTTTTTTTTTTTTTTTTTTTTTTTTTTTTTTTTTTTTTTTTTTTTTTTTTTTTTTTTTTTTTTTTTTTTTTTTTTTTTTTTTTTTTTTTTTTTTTTTTTTTTTTGTTTTTTTTTTTTTTTTTTTTTTTTTTTTTTTTTTTTTTTTTTTTTTTTTTTTTTTTTTTTTTTTTTTTTTTTTTTTTTTTTTTTTTTGTTTTTTTTTTTTTTTTT
>JALQPE010001075.1:0-36842 GCA_030407315.1 Asparagopsis taxiformis | reverse complement strand
ATACCTGCCCGACCGAATCACTACCCATAATCCGAGGTTGCAGCAAGGACTGGATCCCGTTGATAAAGCGGAAAGGGTGGCCAATTATCACAAGTACATCAACTACGGGGTCGGTTTGATCGCCCACTCCTGTGGAGTGAAAGAACCCCGCGAATTGCGACGGGAGCATGTACGTATTGTTGCTGATAACGGAAGTTCAGTGGGGCTGGATGAACTTTACGGTACCCATTCCTGAAGATGCTTGTTCGGGGAATACCCGTCCGTAGGCATAGAGGGTGAGTTCTGAGGATTACGGGCAGGAAACTTCCTCAGCAATTGCAGATCCATGCCCTCAAGTCTTGTCGATGACAGCTGTACCCCGCCCCTATGGAGCAAACGATGGGCATTGCCCCCGTAATAGCTGTCCATAATCGTATAACCCTCGAGTTGGCTGCGAAGCAGTTTCAATACCGTGGTTACTTGCGACTTTATCGTTGGCGTCTTGTAGCAACCAGTCCCGTGCCTGGGCGATAGGGGGAGCTTTCGGTGACCAGCTGATATGCTGGGAGAAGAGAGCAAGTTGTAATCCCAGGACGACCAGCCCTATAGATCGCCGAATTGGCCTGATACAGACCACCATCTCTGCAGTGCCGGCATGGCAGAGCAGTACAGTAGACACAAGGGGGCTGCAAGATGACGCAGGTTAGTCGGGTTTTTGTGCCACAAAACGTCCAGCTGCAGGCCGTCATTAATACCAGTACCAAGGGTGTGACTATAGGGGTAAAAAGAGATGAGAGCCGGTTATTTAGGATCGCTCCCTGTACTGTGGCGTACGATAGCAGTACCACAACTAGCGGGAGCAGAATTAAGAGACTCGGATAATGGTTCTGCAGCGAGATCAGCCAACTGCCGTGCTGCTGATGGCTGACGGCAGTGTTGCCCCAGAGCTGAAAATGTCCCCGGATAAATCGTAAACCCTCTTGCAGGTAGGCACTGCGTCTTGCACCCATAAAAAAAACCAGGCAGAGTAGACCCACAGCACAAAAGCTGACGATCACTTTAAGTGCTAGTGTTCGTCGAATAACCGGCAACCCGATCAGTAACGGTAACAGCAGTGGTAAAAAGGAGGGGCGGGTAGCTATGCAGAGTCCAAGAAGAATACCGCACGATAGTCCCTGTTGTTTGCTCAGCGCCCATAACCCTGCGATCAAAAAGCACAGTCCGGGGCTATCGGATAGCCCCTGAAGACCCAGACCCAACAACAGTGGATCCAGTTGGACCAGTAAAAAACAGAGCCCTGCATAAGGGGAGAACATCCCAGTTGACGTACCAGTCCGAAACATAGCCAGGGTAGAAGCAATGCTGCCAACCGGTTAATACCGAGTACGCTTTCTACTGCATCGTCAATAATCAGGTTCAGAAGTTTTGCCATCCCGATAAAAGCGGGGTAGCCGGGAAAATGGGGAGAAAACTCCAGCACGCTAAAACGCTCGACACCGCGGACGAAGAACAGTGCATCGTCGGAGGCTAGCCGGTCGGGTTGATGCCACAACCAGTAGCTGGCCAATGCGGACACGGCCAGCATCGACAGCAGTATCAGCCGATGGGCGAGGCAATCAGCGAATTCAGAAGCGGATAGCCGGGTCGGAGGATAGTTAGGGCTGCGCACTGAGTAGCTGTATTAATGCCTGACGGGCTTGATCGAAGCCAATGGGGTCAGCCGGTTGGTTGCCAGCACCAAAGAGTCCGGGTTTTCCCAGAGCACGGAGACAAGCTTGAATCAGCTGGTTGGCTTGCTGTTTTGAAAACTATCCAGGCGTTCTGCCATCAGATCGATATCGTTTAGCAACAGATCCAGATAGCGCTTGCTTTTGGCCACATGAACTTTTGCCAGTTGATATTCCTGGAGATTATCCGGGCCTGCTGTAGACGATCGATAATAATGGCTCGAAAAATTTCGCTGTACACTTCACCGGCGGCCTTTAGATCGATGTGGTTGTTGGCCTCCCGCAAACGCCAGACCAGCGCCAGGTCCGCTTCGGTTTCCAGATTGACCCAGTTCATCTTCCAGTTCATCCAATATCCCGGTGGCCTTTTCTGGCTTGTTCCGGCTTAAGGCTTGGCTGATGGTTATCCAACCATCAAGGAGGGGCTCCTTACCGGCTGCAGCATAGGAATAGGCGTAGCTGTGAGAACTGAGCAGTAATAAAGCGGATAAGGCGAATGCAATTAATCTCATCGTCGACTAATTCTCCTGTCAGGCTACACTTTGGGTTTCGAGTACGGTGGGTTCGTTTCTGAAATTGAAGATCTCCCCACGACGGTCCTGTTGTTCGATCAGACTACGGGCAGCTAACTGGCCCATCTCCATAGCCGTATCGGTAAAGATGTAACGGAAGGTGCCCTGACGACCGGTCATTATAAGGTTGTCATATTGATTGAGTTGTTCGATTACTCGCTCACGTTCCTGCTGGTAACCCAGTGCCATCAGTGGGTAGGCATGTTCGCTGTAACTACTGGAGTATTCACCGCTGGCGACACTGGTATCTATACCGAGGGATTGCAAATCCTCTATTACCCGAGGCAATAGCTGTTGGTTGTCCATCGACCAGATCTGATCACCTTTGAAACAGGGGATTTCCAGCATCAGTGAGGTGTGTCCCTTGGGTGCCATATAAGGGCTGCGTCGTCGAGGTTCCTGCAGACGGGTGGCAAGAATTTGCGGATCAGAGAGATACTGCCAGGTATTGTCGGAGATGTTCTCCGTTTGCATAGGCATATTAAAAAAGCGCAGGGAACGGTAGCGCAGTTGGTGAGGAACCTGCAGAAACTCTGCCATCATCGGCAAGGGTAGTGTAGAGATAACCTGATCTACCGGGATCTCAACCGGTTGATCCGCATCACCACAGTAGATCGCTTTTATTTGCTGACCTTCTCTGCGTAACCCTTGTACCGGATGATTCAGGAGTAGCTCTACTCCATCTGCTACCAGTTGACCCGCCAGTCTTTCAAATATTCGCCCGAAGCCCAGTTTCGGATAGCGGTACTTGCGAGCGTAGGTTCGTGGTGTGTCGCTACGCTGGGGAAGGAGACGTTGAGCAACATCCTTCAAGTCCAGCAGACTGATACGCTGTGAAGCCCAGTCAGCAGATAACTCACTGGGATCGATTCCCAGAGCTTGCCGGTATAGCCTTCAAAAAAATTGCGGTACAACGTGGTACCGAAGCGGCTTTCTATCCAATCAGCAAAGCTGGCGGTATCGCGGTTCTGAACAGGTTTGGTAAAGGGCAATTTGAACAACAGGTCAATGGCAGCGCCGGTTAGCAGGGAAGGGGGAGCGTTTTTTAACAGATCGCCGATAGCCAGTGGGTACTGATAGGTTCGGCCCTGAAAACGGATGACACTTTTGCGCAGTGAATGCAGTAGTTCATCTCCCATCAGGGTTTCGACAAACTGTAGTAATTCCGGATTTCGGGTAATAAAACGATGGCCGCCGTAGTCGAAACGGTAATCCCCCTGCTTGCCCTGAAACTTAAGGGTGGCGGACATTCCTCCAACCTGGTCAGCTGCTTCAATCAGGACTACCTTGTAACCCGCTTTATTCAGTTCCCAGGCCGCCATTAGTCCGGATGGGCCGGCACCCAATACAGCTACAGTTTGTCGATCAGTCACGGTGAGCCAGTCTCCCTACAGCATTTTGGAGGCGAATTCAGTTTTGATGGTATTGAGTTCTACAATCGGTGGTTCCGGCAGTTCG
Source organism: Asparagopsis taxiformis (assembly GCA_030407315.1). Lineage (NCBI taxonomy): Eukaryota > Rhodophyta > Florideophyceae > Bonnemaisoniales > Bonnemaisoniaceae > Asparagopsis > Asparagopsis taxiformis. The sequence continues at coordinate 33,106 of JALQPE010001075.1, read as the reverse complement.
GGAACCGACTGACGAACAGCATCGGTAACCCACTGGGGGTAGATCCGATACATAAGGCGAGTGGTAACCTTAATTGGCCAGGCAATTGTGCCAGGCAGATCAAAGGCTTCGTCTCTATAGCCGTCGGCAGGAATACGGGTATCACTCAATAGCTTTTCGTAGCGCCAGAATTTCAGCCCCAGTGGCTTGCCTTCGGCATCGCCGAACACCTTCATAAACAGACGGGTATTCTTGGGCAAATTGCCTTTGGAATCCGCAAAACCCTCCTTGAGCAGTACTCTCCCGTTGGCGTCAGATGCTTCGACCTGTACCCAGAATTGGCGGAAGTCGGCGACACCAGTGGGCAGGGCATGACCGGCGCCGGTGTTTTTTACGCGCACTATTAATCGTCCGTTCTCCATACGCTGCTCCAGCTGAGCGGAGGTGCGCAGGAGCTGCAGGCTCATCTTCTCCTGATCTTTGTTGCGGAGCCCCACCAGATGGTGGTTGGCACCGGTAAACTGGTGGGTGATGAGATTGTCCTGAATCTTACCGCCGTCGGTAGCCAGGCCGGGCACATCTTCACCAATTTTTTCGATATCGCCGTGCATATGGCAGTCGATACAGGTGCGGTGTTTGCCGGGATCGCCGGGATTGTTGAATGAGGAGTTTTCCCATTCACCGTAGGTATCGACAATATCGGCACCCTGGCCCGGAGAGAACTCATCGTGACAGGCCTGACAGTATTTCGGGTCTTTATATACCGGCAGAATATAGGAGCGGGCGTGGACTTCTGGGCGGGCATTGATCTGCTGCTCACCCAGCCAGCGGCCCAAGTCTGAGTTTGAATTCTCTAACCAGTATTGTTCCCGGTTTTCCAGATCGATACGGAAGGCTGCGTTACCGCCTGCGTCTTCCACATCGACGATGCGGTGGCAGAACAGACAACCGGTACCTTCGTCAAGATCGGTCTTTTTCTGCTTGAAGGCTTCAATAATGGACTTGCCACCCTTTTCGAACATGTGGCTTTGTTTGCCCAGATTAAGGTTGCCGGTGGTGACGTTGTGGGGCATATGGCAGCCCAGACACCAGCCTTTAAACTCCTCGCCTTCGATCTCTCCAGCCAGTTCTACCAGTACCTTGAAGTAGGGATTGGATTCGCCCATCAGGCGGTGATTGGAGTCGGCCCACTGGTCGAACAGGTCGCTATGACAGTCACGGCAGCTGGCGGAATTGATCCACTCTTCGGGATGAACGTAGGGTGTGCTGTTGTCACTTTTATTAATACGCAACCAGGTAGTGAGATAGGGTAGGTTTTCCGTTTACGGACAAACTGGTTCAGCTGTTTCATCATTGCAAGTGCTTTTGGAGCAGGATCAGCTGCGTCAGTCGTTAGGGCTCCATCGCGTTCGTCATGACCCATACCGCCCTGGGTATCCTGGATAATACGCAGGTAGTCATTAAGGTGCTGGCCGGCGATCATACCGCCAAGGTTTTTGTGACCGCTGTGAGCATCCTCGTGCTTGTCCCGACCGTTGGCTTCCATAAGATATCGATTGGTAAAGTTGAAACCATCCAGATGACAGCTATTACAGCTCATCCAGAAATCGCCGGTCATGGGCAGTTCGTTGAAATCATCAGTATTACCGCTGTGAAAGAGGCGAGAACCAGCGCGGAGATCTTCACTGAGGGGGTCCTGACTGACTGTACGAATCCATTGAGGGTGCTTAACCCTAACACGGGCAAAGGGGCTGTTACCGCCGCTGTGCAACAGGGTGATGTCTTGGCTCATTGCATTTTGAACCAGAATTTCATCGCCTTTCACCAGTAAACCGCGAGGATTGTCACCGGGGATATGACGCAGAATCTGGGTGACCTTGGCACCGCCCTGATTAAGTTTTCCTTTACGTCGCTTGCTTCGCTTTTTGCCTTCTTGGCTCGTCGAGATAGATCGAACACCATCAGGTCTTCACTACCTGCCAAAGTGACGTAGAGTTTTTTACCGTCTGCTGAAAACTCCGCGTCGGCAGGGTTGGATACTATACGGGTACGGTTGCCATTGCCGATCACGTTGATCTGCTTAAACAACTGCTTGCGGCGTTTTATTTTTTCCTTTTCCTGTCCGGGGGTGAGATCGATCAGGGATACCGCTGGAAAAACGGTGGACTGGAACTGGAAGGGGTGGTCGAAATTCCATAGTACATGAGGCAGCCAGGCTTCCTTACCATCAGGGCTGATAGCGATATCGTCCAGCAGTCTGGGTAGCCCCTGAGAGACAAATTGATCAGGATTTTGCGACTCTGCCAGTTCGATGCGTTTGATCAGACTCAGGTTGGCGTTGTCGGTATTGTAAATCGATAGCTGCCCGGTCATTGCATGGGTAACCAGCAGCCGGCCATCGTCGGTTAAGGCGAGGCCACGAGGAGTATCCGCAGTGTTGATCTGCTGCAGAACATTACCCTGCCGATCAAAGGCAATCAGCTGATGATCTTCAAACAGAGTGGCCCAGAACAGTTGGTTGCGGGCGTCAAACAATACTGAAAAAGGCCGGCGGCCGGTTTCAAAGGAGCTGATCACTTCCAGTGTTTGCGCATCAAGAATAAAGATTTTGTGGTCCAGGTATGAGGTGGCTGCGATGCGCTGGCCATCGTCGCTTAGGGCGATACGTCGAATATCGCGACCGAGTTGTTGTTCCTTTTGTTCTGTGTTTTCCAGGTTCGTGCGTGTGATGCTTCCGCTATCGAAATTGGCGCTGAATAGTTGATTGTCTTCAGATAGTTGCAGCGAACTGCTGCTTTGATTGGCCAGTGAGGTATTGCTTGCAATAACCAATAGCAGTGCAGCTACCAAATGGCGTAGGGACGATCTAGGCATTGAAGAAGTACTTTATTTACCGGAACCAGTGAAAGGTTTAAACAGCCAGGACAGAACTGACCAGCGCAGTGCATGACGGATTAGAATCAGGGATAAAACAATAGCGGTAACCAGATGCAGATAATGATTGATCCATCCAAGCTGGTCCCCGCGATTACCGATCAGTATCAAGTAGAAACCACTGCCACCACAGAGGCTGAGAAGCATATCCATCATCTGTCCTGTTTTGCGGAGCAACTGCTTGCGGCTTCGCTGCATTAGTCGGCGGTGACTAATCCAAAAAGGCAGGACATAGATTGGAAACAGTAATAGTCCGGCAATGGAGTGGGCGAACAGTAAAGTTCGCTCTAGTTCCCAGTTGATGGCGAAGATAGACCATAGGGGGAGGCCGGAAATAAATAATAGGTGGAGGCTGGTTTCAGCAGCACGATGATGGTAAGCCAGGCGGTTCCACCAGCTGGTAAGAAGCTCAGAAACAGAGCGCTTGCTGTGTTTTTCTATAGCTGCAGCGGGAGCGATGCTATGCATACCGGGTTTACCTTGAGTGAAAATAAGAATGGTTATAATTAATATTCCGTATCTGAAAGTCCAAATTAAATAAGAGGCTTTTGATATTCATCAAGCAGGGGTTGGTAGTGAATTAATTTGCAACAGAAAACGGGATGGAGTGCCCCCATCCCGCTAACAGTTCCATGAGTTATTTGGCTGAAACAAGGACCTTGGAGGCCATCACCATGGCTGTACCATTGGGGCCGCCTGCTTCAGTCACACGGGCAACATTGTCGCCGTCTACGTCTGCACTACCGTTTTCCAGCTGGTGTTCTCCGGAATCGCCCAGCCACTCGGATAGTTGCATTCCCTGGCTAGTGCTTGGGCCGTTGATCACCGTGCGGAACCAGGCCAGGTAACGCTCAGACAGGGTGGCCAACTCCAGTGCCGGGGCGGACTCACCTTCCTGGTTTTTCAGATGCAGCATGGCTTCACGCAGAGCACCTGAAATTGCCGCAGCGGTCCATGGGGTGTGTTCGGTTGCCTTACCGGGGACTGCTGCCCAGGTACCGATTTCCTTGTCGAACATCTGCTTTTCTACTGCCAGATACAATTTACGGGCAGCTTCGCGATACTTGTTGTCCTGGGTAGTCAGGAAGGCTGCAGTCAGTCCACGAATGACGGCAAACTGCGTATCCAGAGACTGGTCTTTACTATTGCTGCCGTTAACTGCCAGACCGTTATCGGCGATCAGCTTACTGATAATGTAGTCAGACTGGGCAGTGATCATGGCAACAGCACGTTTGCCTTGTGCAGAGGCGAGATTGACATCGCCACCGTCAGCAGAGGCATAGCCTACAGGCAGGGCATCCTGGGCGCGCTGGAAAATGGACAGCGCAACGATACTGTATGCAGCATCATAAGTAGTAACCTGAGCATCCTGTTGGCCATCGGTATAGTTGTCTACAAGGGTGCCTTTTGCAGCATCGAAGTGCAGGGCATCCAGGTTTTTAAATAGCAGGTTGCTCAGGTTGCTGGCTACCGAGAAAGCATCCGCTGCCTTTACGTCGTTCGTTGCATCGGAATCGACATTGGCTTTTGGGGCGGCGGCAAAAGGAGCACCATCGAACACAGCGCTGAACGCAGGGTTCTGACCGGTGTTGGCAGTACGCTGATCAGCGAATGCGTAGTATTCAGCCACGGGCCACAACATTAACCAGGTGTCACGAAGAGTCGAGCGTGCATCGCTGACTTTAAGGCTGTCGATAGCAGTAACGCCATTTGCCTGTGTTTCGGTGACAGCAACCTGATGGGGGAACCAGATAGCGCCTTTGGAAGGATCGTAGTTCGGAGAAATTTTTGCCCCCAGGTTTTTACCGTCAAAACCCAGTTGGTCCTGCATGATCAGTAGTTTGTCCAGGGATAGTTCGGTGAGGATCATGCCATTCATACCGTCGGCAGCGGAAACCCCAAGGGCATGTACTCCGTCCTGATCCTGAGTGGAACTGCTGGCTTCGACCTCTTCGTCGGATTCAGCGACATGCATGCCGCCGAGGAAATCCTGAGACCACATCACTTCTTTCAGCAGAATACCGCCGATAGTAGCAGGGTTGATCTGCTTCTCAGTCTGCTTGTCGGTCCAGGAAAGTGAGGCGTAGTCACGGAAATAGGCAGGAACCTGAGTGTTTAGCTTGCTGGCTTTTCCCTGTGCATCCAGATGTTCAACCTCGTCGCCGCTGACAACCTGAGTGTCTACTTTCTGCGCAAATTCCGGGAGACCTGACTGATAGGGGAGGGAGATGGGATAGATATTGAGAGGGATCTCTTCAGCGGGAAAGGCAACAGCCTTGGCCATCTCCATAAAGCGAGCACCCAGTTGCTCTGGCTTGCCACCGCGGGCTTTGTTTAATGGTCCATTGGCCAGGTGGGGGCCCATCTTGGACTGATAGTTAAGGGCGTACATCGCCTCTTCGGAGTATTCGTAACTTTCGATTCCGGCTGCGTAATCGAAGGCGGTAGGTTGGTTGAGCTGATCAGGATCGAGAACATCCAGGTCAAGCCCCAGGCTTTCTGCCAGAGGCTCGCCGGAGAGTTCAAATTCGGTGTAGGCCAGCATAGAACCAGCGGGGCGGAAAACCTTATCCAGTACATCTACCTGTACGCCATCGGCCTGTGCAACAGCACAGGATAGCAGGGTTGATAGAGCGGTTAGCCTGAAGTGGAGGCGAGCCATGGTAACTCCTTAATGTTGTAGCAAACGAAATATGTTTCTAAATGAGAATCAATTGCGGATGCTACAATAATAGAAATGCAAATGAAAATAAATATCATTCCATTAAAATGATAAGAATCAATTGGGACTCTTGAGTTCGGAGTGTCGATTGGGGGGGGAAGCGAATATTTGGGTGTAGAGAGAATTAAGCGTTGAACAAGGCGAGCGGTATACTATTCCTGCTCGCCTTTTCACCAGCGATTACATCAGTTGGTTTAGTGTTTTTAACTGATGGTAGGCACTGGAATAGATACAGTGAGATTTGGTTTGCTGGATTGGATCACTACCTTTAAGCCAGATGAAATAGGGCTTGGACATGATGGTCCAGCCCTTCTCTCTCAACTTTTCCTCGGACAGCTCGTCAATGGGTTTACCCCGCAGCTCCTCGATATCAACGGCAGAGCCTGTTCTGTCTACAATACGGAGGCGACCGACTATCGCCAGCTGGTAGGCGCTATGGTCATTGGAGTGGGCGACCATTATAACCTCGGACTCAACGTCTTCATTGACGCCGAGGATTACGGCCAGCTGAAGGGCCTCAATTGTTTCGGTGTGACTGAATGGCAAGGGGGAGAAAAATAGCCATCGGTTGACAAAGCTTCAGACGTACGGGCTACGTGATGCATTGTTAATCCTTAATTTTTTTTCTTTTATTTATGGTCCTAGTACAACGGCGTCTAGCAAAAAATGAGCAGCGCCGTATGGGGGTGCATCCTATAGAAACATGCTTTGATTGTCCACACTGAAGATGGGGTGTTTTTTAGAAAGAGCTAAAGTTATTGCTATATGGAATATAGGGGTTTTGTTGCAGACTAGAAAACATCGTCGTTTGACGGATGAATGGGTACCCTATTGAACTTTAGTTTATTGGAACTTTTCCATCTCCTTGCGGAGGTCCGATTCGAACTTTTCTGCGTCAACCAGTACGGAATGCCATTGGTGATTCGGGAAAATAGAGATTTTAATACCTTCCTGTTTGAGTAGGGGTAGCCATTCTTCAAGCAGATACTCAAAGTCTATCTCTTCGGCAAAGTTACCCGGAAAGAAACGAACAATTGCGTCTTCAGCGAACTGTGGATGTGGCCAGAGCGAGATGTAGGTTTGGCCATCGCTGGTGGCTTGGACCAACCAGCCATCGGAATCCCTGGCGCCCCAGAGTTCTTCCCAGTCGGCAACCTTCTCCAAAAAATGTCGATATCGATCAATGGAAGGAAGGTTCAGTAGTCGATCTTTGTCTCCAGTGTCTAATCGGTAGGGCATGCAACGTATCCAAATTCGTTAGTTAAGGGATCAATTCTGTCATGCTGTGAGTAAGATAGCCATCTATCAGAAGTTAACGACAGGTTATCTATTCACGGGTTTTGGGTTTGCATTGTCCTGCTTTTCCAGCCAGTGAATGACATTGCCTACAACAACAATAGAACCGGATACCACGGCTGTTGCGGCAGCGGGTATCAATGCAATCAGACAACCTTCATTGTGACATTGGTAGCTGATGCCTCCGACGCCAACACCCTGTAGAACATATTTTTTAGCAACAATTTGGCAATCAGGGTCGTAAAACTCGACTTCACGAGGATAAAAGAAACCGCAACCGCCAAGAACAAGCAGCGCTAGGGAAATAGTTACAATGTCTCGGTGGAGGCGGTTAGGTCGCAAGGCATTCCCCGAAAGATTTTTCTTCATGAGGTTTATCAAAGTAAAGCATAGAATCAGGTTGAAATATTACCTTCACAAAACTGTCATCGAGCGATAAAAAGTACCGAAAATGTCTATACACCCCGTTTATTCAGTGTTTGGGGATGGTATCAACAGGAGCTGTGGATAACTCTGTGAATGAGTTTGGGTTACTAGGCTGAAAAGCCTTATTTACGCTAGCTTGCTACAGATTGGTTAAAATATAACCAGCAAAAATAATATTCATAGAAAACAGCGGGTTAGTTCTGTCAATAGGTGTTTTCATAATTTTTTGAGAATGCTGCAGATGCGTTGTAAAAAGATCCTGTCAATCGATAATCGGTTGTGCATAAACGATTGTTTGAAATTGATATAAATGGCACAAACCGGTATGAAAGATGAGCAGCTGGCCCGTTATTTGCGCAACCCCGTCTGTCAGTCACTAATACCCGGAGCCGGATTGTTCGCGGATCCTAAAGGTGCCGCAAAAATTTGCCGATTGAACTTGTTAGTGTGGCAGTTTTGAATTCAATTAATCCGTTGTATCAGCAGGGGGTTGGGACGTGTTCTTGCCTTGCCTGCGTTTTGAATAGAAATAGACGACAAGGTTTTTGGATCCGAACATAAAGGCAGCAAAGGCCAAGCCGATCATAAACCCCACAAACGGATGATCTCTCAACAGATTAATAAACCACAGTGAATTGCCCATTGTGTAACGACGCTCATATATGATCCATCATATATAAGAGCATGCTAAAGTAAAGGGTGAGCCAAGGTCAAGGCCTTTGGAGGCAAGTATCCGGCGCCTCGATTATCGAGTCGATTAAATACTGAGCCGAGTGCCGGAAACTTCTACTGTGGGCGTTTCAATGTAATGATTTCCCCGCAACCCATGTACTCTGAGGCTCCCAACCTGGCGACAGGTTGAAGTTTCTCGATATCTACCTTAAAGCGGTTCTTCTCATCCTGGATAGCGATGCTGTCGTCGATATAGAGCCCGTTTATTTTGCCCAAAATCATCGATTGCGGGGTATTGCCAATTTCGTGTATCTCATAACATTCGCAGGCAAATGCTATGCGGGATTGCTTTAGCCGTGGCAATCGGGAGCCTTCCATGGCAGTCGTCTCTAGTCCCAGTTTATCAAGCTCCGAGATGCCCGCAGCAAGAGTTTCCGAGCTGTCATTCATCTCCTGGATGAGGCCTTGATGGGGAATATGTATGACAAAATCCTTGCGGTGCTCAATGTTAGCGCGAGTATCCTTGTGACTGCCGTCAGGCTTTTTTCCTACCGAAATCATCAGTAGGGGCGGATTGCTGGAAACCGCGTTGAAATAGGAGAAAGGAGCCAGGTTAAAGCTATGGTTTTCGTTTTCCGACAGTACCCATGCAATGGGTCGAGGAACCAGGGTTTGAATCACATTAAAGTATACGGCGTTAGGGCTTAGCCGGTTGAAATCGATAAACACGGTATTTCCTTTTAACAGGTGATACTTAGCTACGACGAGATTATCTTATCCGTGGTCTTGAGGCTAATTTTGTGCGGTTTGTTAAACATTTGTTTGGATTAAAAACATTCACGTGGCCAGGTTGGTACGCTGCTATGCTTGTTTCAGGGCCCTTTGAAACGCTTAAACACGCTGTTTTACGCCGTTCAGAGGCCCCTTGAACTTCGTTAAGAAGGGACGATCGGGGAGGGCTTATGGAGTTCTATGATGTACAGATTGGCTACGAAATCGGAGCTTTAAAGGAAGCCATTATCGAACCGGGAAGTGAAGGTAATGGCTGGATAATCCAGTTCAGGGACACGGATAACAGTCTTTTACCTTTAACCAGTGGAGGTCATGAACGTATCTTTCACGATTTGGATTTCGCCACCCGGCTGGCGAAGGACTTCGGATTTAGCCGGGTTTCGGTAATAGAACACTTCTAGGAACCTGCAAACAATGCCCTAATCCCGAAACCTCCTCCTTCGAGAAGGCTGTAGGGATTGCATATCAAGGGGTCGCTGGTTGTGCAGACTCAGCGGCCTTTCCATACCGGCTGCCGCTTATTGATAAAGGCGTCAATACCTTCTTTCGCATCTTCCGACTGCATATTGCAAATCATTACCTTGCTGCAGTGATCATAGGCTTTTTCAAGCCCCTGGTTAATTTGCTGGTAAAAGGCTTGTTTCCCCAATTGAAGCACGTGGGAGATTTCGAGGCGATTTGTGAGGCCAGTTGATCGACGGTTGATTCCAGGCTTTGTTCATCAACCAACCTGTTGATTAGGCCGATCTCATAGGCGCGTCGAGCATCTATCATATCGCCGGTGAGCAGCATTTCCATGGCATGCTTGGGGGCGACCGCTCTGGTCAGTGCCACCATCGGCGTTGAACAGAACAAGCCGATGTTCACACCGGGGGTTGCAAAACGTGTGGTATCGGAAGCTACTGAGAGATCACAAGTGGCGACCAACTGGCAGCCTGCTGCAGTAGCAATACCGTGTACCTGGGCAATCACTGGCTGTGGCAGTGAAGCGATTGCCATCATCAGGCGTGAGCAGGTCTGAAAGGTCTCTTCATGTAGGCTTGGGTCTTCACCTGAGGTCATCTCCTTCAGGTCGTGGCCGGCACAAAATCCCCGCCCTTGTCCCTTAATGACCACAACATGGATTTGACGGTTGTTGGAGATTCCGGACAGCTCATCAATCAGACCATTCATTAGCGCCAACGACAGCGCATTGTATGCTTTGGGCCGGTTAAGGGTTAGATAGCATACGTTGTCTCGTATTTCACGTAATACCAGTGCATCAGCGTCCATAGTGTTCTCCGAATGTTAAATCCACTGACTGGGGATTGTAGGCAATTCTAATAGACAGCCTAGGCGACCTTGGTGGCAGGCGGTGTAAGCAATTTAAATGATGAGGGTCTGGTTTATAGGGCGTTGGTATAGGGTAGAATAACGAATATTTTTTCACCTCCTTAAGTTGTAGAGCACCCATTTTGAAGATTATTCTCGCCCCCATGGAGGGGGTTGTTGACCCTATCATGCGTAATTTACTGACCGCTGTCGGTGGTTTGGATCGCTGCGTGACGGAGTTTGTGCGAGTCAGTGAAAGGGAGCTCCCCAGTCGAGTGTTCTGGCGATTGACTCCCGAGCTGAAGAACGGCGGCATGACGGCTGCGGGGACACCGGTTTACGTTCAAATTCTGGGTAGCGAACCTGAGGTGATGGCTGCCAATGCGATTCGTGCAGTGCGTCTCGGGGCGCCGGGTATAGACCTGAATTTTGGTTGCCCGCCAAGACCGTCAATCGTAATCGCGGGGGCTCCATTCTTTTGAAAGATCCGGAACTGGTCCACCGTATTGTCTTAACGGTGCGGGACGCGGTCGATGCTCATATTCCGGTGACTGCAAAGATGCGCCTGGGCTATGAAGACAAGGGGTTGGCCATCGCCAATGCTGAAGCTATTGCAACTGCAGGGGCAAACGAACTCTGTGTTCATGCGAGAACCAAGTTGAAGGTTACCGTCCTCCTGCCCATTGGCACTGGATCGATCGTATTCGACAAGCGATCGACATCAATGTTATTGCCAATGGCGACATTAACAGTCCGGAAGACTATTTCCGATGCCGGGAGATCAGCGGCTGTGATGATGTCATGATCGGTCGAGGTTTGCTGCAGAAACCGGATCTGGCTGCGATGATTATTGCCCAACGGGATGGGACCGACATGCCTGCATTGGCATGGTCACAAATCAATACCTTGCTATTCAGTTTCAGCCAGGAGGTGCAAGCGCAGATTGCCGCCAAACATGGTCCCGGACGTATCAAGCAGTGGTTGGCCTTTTGAAAAAAGGTTATCCGCAAGCGCAGCGGTTGTTCAACGAGATAAAAACGGAAACCTGTCTGGCACGAATTCAACGGGTTATCGCCAGTCATCAAGCGGCGACTGACGCGCTGGAAATTGCCGGTTGAAGCTAGCGTTTAATCGATTTCAACACCACGAACTTGGCGTTGCTGGCGACGGTTTTACAGTTGCCAAACAGCTTTTTCAGCTTTGCGTGGTATCCCAGGTGTCGATTTCCGATTACCCAGAGTTCTCCCTGGCTGTGCAGACACTGATGTGACTGACTGAACATCTGCCAGGCAATATGATCGCCAATCACCTGTTGTTGATGAAAAGGCGGATTATTGAGGATCAGGTCGGCACTTTCCCGAGGATACCCGTCGAGACAGTTTCCAACCTTAAAGCCGGCTTCACGGCGTTTTCCAAAGGCTTCTTGCCAGTTCATTGCAGCGCTTTCCACCGCCATATAGGACTCGTCGAGAAACTGGATGAAAGCATCTGGATTCCGCAGGGCGGCAACCAGTCCGACAACCCCGTTTCCGACAACCCAGATCAATAATCGTTTTGTAGCGGTTATCGGAAGGTAGGTGTTCCCAGAAATAAACGGGTACCGATATCCAGACGCCTCCCGGCAGAATACATTGGCATGATTGTGCAATGTCAGTTCATGCTCCGGAAGTCGATAGGGTTTGGGGTAGGGCGATGGCCGGTTCTCACCGTCAACGTCGAGTTCCGAAAAGATTAACCTGGCTTTTTTCCGGGCTAGGGAGGTTTTTGTCGGACCGATAATCTTTTCGAACAGTTCCAGCGTCGAGCGTGTATATGTTTCACCATGCCTGCGCCAACGATACGGTATCGGGGGTTAACAGTGGGCGCAGCTCACGCAATTGATGTTCAGTAAAGCCAGCGTCTTGGGGACCTTTATAATCAACAGATCGATGTTCAACGGACGGCTGTGGTTGGCGGGGATAAACCGGTTTTCCGAAAATTGCAGGTCGTTCAGACGATGATTGTTTTTGGTGGCTTGCAGGGCCAGAAACGAGTCACCGCTGAAAGGGAGTCCAGTGATACAACGCTGTCGTTAGTGTTCCAAAACCGTCATTACAGATGTAAACAACGGGGGCTTTTGGAAAAGTTGCTAGCTTGTTCAGCAAGATAGTGCAGCAGCAATTCATCGGCGGCATCCCAAGCCCGTAGCGAGGGGTGTGATTTGATGGGAAAGCGCTGTAGTTGGAATTTCCCCTGGGGACGTCGAGTAGATCCATCAGATGTTATTTGCCCGTTCCAGATTGCCTGTTTGAATCCTGTCTCTGAGTCTTCGTGACAGAAAATCAATGAATAGATTTAACATAGCTGTAATCAGAATAGAAACAGGGCCCGATCAAAACGAAGGTCTTCAAAAGCCGAATCGATATAAAACCCTAGCGTATGTATGCCTAGTATGCCCAGAATGGCGGTTTCACGCACGATCACTTCCCAGCGGTAAAAAAGGAAGGCAAGGAATTGGGGGTATATGCGTGGAAGAATTTCATAGCCATAGAGATTTAATCCCTGGCAGCTGTCTTCACGCAGCTTGACTGTATTGCTGTACTGTCCGATCAGGTACCCGATGATGGCGCCATTGTGAAGGGAGAGTGCAATCACCGCCGGTAACATGGAGGGGCCCAGAATCAGGGTGGCGATAAAGGTAAGAATAAGTTCCGGAATCGATCGAAGAATTACCAGCAGTAAGTGGCCAATTCCCCGCCCTGGACGTTTAAAGAAATGCTGGCTGACCAGGGGGAAAAGAGTCAGTGCCACCATGCCGCTTCCCACCAGAGCTATCAGGCTGAGTATGACGGTATTAAAGATTCCTTCGAAGGCCTGAAAGTAGAGTAGCTGCCAACACCAGTCGAGCAAGGACAGAAGCTGTTGGATGGAATCCACTCTGGATTGGCGCAACGGGCCGGGCACAATATCTTCTGTGAAAAATCGGGAAAAGTTATCCCAGACAATAGCGGTGTTTTGAGGCAGAAATACTAAAGATGCCGCCAGGTACAATGGCAACAGTTTTAGCTGCATCCAATGACGAAGAGTTGCGATCAACAGGAAGAACAGATAGAGCAGTGCGGCGGCTTCGGAATACAATCCTTGTTTGAAGGCGGTATCCAGATGAAACCCCAGTGTTGGTAAACCGATAAATCCTAAAATAGCACTTGAGCGGATACCGCATTCCAGCCGGTAAGAAAATAGGACCGGAAGTGGGGGGCTGCAATGGCAAAGCGGGCGTAGAAGAAAGCGGAGAGGCTGTTTTTAAACGGGAGTGCATTCAGCGGACGTTGATCGCTCTCCTCCAGTATTTCAGCAAAGACCTTGGCAAAGATTCCTGTATAGGGAATGGCGATAGCCAAAATGCCGGTCAAGGTGGAAAGCCCGAAGATCTGCAGAAAAATCAGTGCCCAGAACAGTTCATGAACAGCCCGGATGGAAGCGCAGAACTGGCGTACTCCCGAGACTTGAAACACGAGGGCTAACAGCAGCCCGGAGAAGCTTCCGACAGCTACCCCGACTATGGCAAACGCCAGGGTGTTAAACGTTGCTTCCAGTAACGATTCAGTGGTGAAAAAGTCGGGTGTGATCAGTCCAAGACCGATGCGGGCTAATTCTATGCCGGGGTCTGCCTGAATTATCTCCAGATCAGCCAGCAGCAAACAAGCGGCGGCGATGGCTACAAACCAGAGGCTGGTTCGTTTCATTCCGGCAGCGGTGGAATAGTTAAAGCTGGAATACTCCGAGCTACAGTTCATGCCGGGCTATTCCTGAAACAGTAGCTCGATATCATGATCAAGGACCGTATCAGCGGTTCCGTCAATGGTCACTTTTCCCTGTTTTCAGTCCGATAATACGGTCAAATGTTTCTTCGCCAGTTGTCGGTCATGAAGTGCAACTACCAGTGTGTGGTGGCGCTCGGTGATCAAAATTCAATAGTTCACTTGCCTGCAAAGGGTCCACGGCAGAGACCGTTCATCACCGAGAAATGTGTCGGCCTTTTGAAACAGGGCTCGTCCTAAAGCGGTACGTTGTTGCTGGCCACCGGAGAGTTGATCGGTGGAGGTGAATAATTTGTCTTCTATCCCCAGGATTCGACAAAGTTGGCTAATTTCCATTTTGCAGTCGTGACGGGGAATGATCAGGTTAATCAGATTAGAGGCGGTACTGTATCGTTCCAGTCCACCCATATAAATGTTGTGATAGACGCTTAAAGCAGGAACCAGGCCCAGATGCTGCGGGCAAAGGGCAGATTCCTGAGCCCTCTGTTCCCGCAGGCAGCTAATGAGTGTAGATTTCCCGGATCCGCTTTTACCCAGCAGGGCGACCTTCTCTCCGGAACGAATTTCCAGAGAGTGAATATTCAGAACTGTCTTGCCATTGCGGGACAGTTGATGGTCGTTAAGTTGGAAGATAATCTCCTCACGCACTGGGTACAGGCCTATTAATTATTAATCGATCAGACCGATTGAGCGGGCGACATCTTCCACGGGTTTGAAATCTTTGTTGCTGGCTTCGACAAAGCTCTTGCGAGGGAACGAGGAAAGCAGTTCAGGGTCCCGCATATCCAGTAACGCCTGTTGTACCTTGGCTTGAAAGCCTTCTCCCCAGGTCTGCTCTACGTCACCGCGAATGGACCACTGATAGTCGGGGTAGCTGGGGGTTTTCCATATAACCCTGACCTTATCGTTATTAATTTTTCCGGCAGCGAGTTCTCGTTCCCATACCTTAAAATTAACAGCGCCGATTCGTAAGCACCTGATTGAACCAGTGCAATGGTACGGGAATGGTCGCCACTAAACCCGACCCGTTTGAACAATTGTCCGGAGACTGCTGGAAATTTTCCCGAAGATAGAATTCCGGCATCAGGCGACCGGAAGTGGAGCCTTTGGACCCGAAGGTAAAGGTACGGCCTTTAATAGCATCATCCAGACGTTCTTGTTCAGCAATCCGGTACTTTGATGGGCGATAAAATAGGTCTGGAAAAAACTGGTCCTCGTAACCTTGTGCGATGGCCTCGGAAACCGGAACCAGTAACCGTGCTCTAACGCCTGATAAACCGCCAAACCATGCTAACTGCACCTGGTTGTTGCGAAATGCGGTTACAGCTGCCGCGTAGGACTTTACGGGGACGTACTTTACTTCAATACCGAGACTGGAAGACAGGTAATCAGCAATTTTTCCGAACCGTGTTTTCAGCAGGGTTTCGTCCTGATCCGGAATCGCTGTAAAAAACAGGGGTTGGGCTTGAACCGCTAGACAGAAAATCATTGTTGTAAAAAATAACAGGATGCGCTTCATCACAGGTCTCCGGAAAAATGATCCGCTATTGTACTCCCCTCGAATCCCGGAGCAAGAACAAGCTGCGTGTCACAATTTCGAAACATAAATGAAAAATATAGTGTTTTTTGGCTGTTTATTGAGGGTGCGTTTCAAGTAAATCGGTAAAAATAGGAATTTTTCCTAGAGAATTCCGGGCGGTCTTGGAGGAAACTTACCTCAACGCGACAGGGAAGCAGATGGAACTGACCGTAGCACGGAGCAAAACGGAAGGTTGCTGAAACGGATACGAAGGCCGTCTTGAAGGATTTCAAGGCGGCCTTTTTCTATGTCTTGTCGCCACAGCCATTACTGTCCATAGTTATCTTCTTCTCACTGCTCGGCCGGTAACCGATGGGTATCCGTGAATTCAACCCCTCATATCCCTTCCCCCAAGGGCTAAATCTCAACTGATCCCCTCAGTTAATGGAAAGCTTGTCCACAGTTTTAGTTTGTGCACAAATCCTGTGGATAAAATTGTTAATATCTTTTGGTCAAAACGCTGGAAGCCTTGTGTTTTCGTAGGGTTGGTTAAAATGGTGAAAAATTAAACCGCTAAAATAAAAGCTATAAAAAACAACACGATAGGATTGTCAACAGCGTATCCTGGTAATTTTTAAATTAAATTGAAGAACGTTTTTTATTGTAACTTATGAGTGTGAATAAGAGCCTTCTGTCAAGGCGTTGAAGGTAATAAAAACTGAAAAACAATGATTGAATTGTGCCGGGTGCTGTGGCAGCGAACCTATAATCAAAGATTAGAAGGGGATTGATAGTGGCTATGTTATGAACTTGGCGGCAGGTTGGCACTCTCATTAGATCAACGTGGCGATACTTTCCTATGCGGGAAAGCGCCGAGAAAGCTTCGAATGTCATTGCCAATAGCTTTTATCAGGAACGAGAGGCATTTCCTCTTGTTTTGTTCCATTGTCATTATCGAGTGGGACTTTTCGAGGCAGGAAAGTCTCTTCAATAGGTGTCCTTAGAAAGGGTTATAACGATGAATTCAAATTTTGCCCGGATTTTGCTTTTGGTAGCGATTTTTGTTGCTGCAGTCAGTGTTCGAGCAGACAACAGTCATACCGCCACTATCAGTGTACGTGGTAATGCCGTATCCGAGATAGCCGCAGATCAGGTCAGCTTCAATATCGCCCTTGAAACATTAGCCGATACTGCAGAGCAGGCTCTTGAGGTGAATTCAGACAAGATGTCTGATATACGCGATCAACTGGTCAGGGCAGGAGTACAGGAAACTGAAGTAAGTACAGGCCAATTCTCGATCATTCCGCAGTGGCAACCACGACCAAGACAGGTTACTGCGGACTGGAAACCGAAGGTAGCTGGTTATCTGGTACGCAACCAGCTAAGAATTGAATCCACCCAACTGGCTAAAATTGGCGAATGGATCCAAGTGGCAACGAAAGCCGGTGCCAACCAGATTGGACAGCTACGATTCGGACTTAAGGATGCGGACTCCTATCGGGCGGAGGTTATCGCAAAAGCAGTGCAAAAGGCGCGACACTATGCCGAAGCGGCAGCAGGCGCAGCAGGTTCCCGTATTGATTCCCTCGTATCAATCCAGGTGGATGGAGCGTCTGTTCAGCCGGTGATGCCGGTTCGTGCCGAGAGGATGGCGATCGCTGACGCGATGCCCAAATCAATTCCGGAGGTGACACCCGGAAAGATAGAGGTTCGTTCCAGTGTCAGCGTTACCTACCGCGTTACCCCGAATTGAATTCTAAGCATTGATCCTGGCGGGGCTTTGATTGAGACGTAGTTCAGGTTTCAATAGATTTAGCCAGAGATTCCCGTCATCTATACAATGGGTGTTTTACTGGCAGCTAAACAACAGGGTTTAGGATCTTTGGCGACGTTGACATCGGAATTTCATGACCATCTGCGCTCTCTTCTACGACAGGGTTTCAGTCGTGGCCATCGCCAATTATTGGTGATCAGCGGCGAAGAACGGTGGTGCCGGCAACAGGCTGTAGCTATCCGGGAGGACATTCCGGAGCTGTTCGGCCGATTACCTGGCGAAACAGCAGCCAGTTCGTTGGTTGTGGCTCAGCGTGATAATTGCTGGCCCGACGCCATATCGTCTTCAAAGGCGGCTCATTATCTGGGTACAGAGACCGGTTTGGTCCTTCTCAATTGTTTCGACGGTTTTGATCCGGATGCTTTGGCATCTTTGTCGGGTACTGTGGTGGCTGGTGGCCTGCTGGTTCTTTTGACGCCACCTGTTAGGCAATGGCAACAGTTTTCAGACCCTGACTACAGCCGCATGACGGTACATCCCTACCGGCCATCTCAAATCAGCGGGCATTTTATTGCTCACATTGTTGATTCGATGGCGGGGCAGCAAGCGATCAATTATTGGGATCAGTATTCCGGGATTAGCCGTGGTCATGCAGCAGTAGTCGAGACAAACGAGCTGTCATCTGAAAAGCTCCCGGAGGAGTGCTTGCCGCACTGTTTGACTCTGGACCAATCCCGGACCGTGCTGGCCATACACAAAGTATTGAGTGGGCACCGGCGCCGGCCATTGGTTATTACTGCTGACCGGGGTAGAGGGAAGAGTTCGGCTTTGGGTATTGCCGCCGCGCGTATGATGCAGTCTGCCGAATCAGGTATTGATATCCTGGTTACGGCATCTCGTTTCAGTGCGGTAGAAACCCTGTTTGATATGACAGAAGCCTTGCTGCCCGAGGCAACTAGAGATCATCACCAGCTGACGTGGAATGATAGTCGACTGCATTTTATGCCGGTTGACCAGATTCTGCTTTATCGGCCGAAGACCAATTTGTTAATGGTGGATGAAGCGGCCGCTATCCCCATCTCGTTGCTACAGCGCTTGTTGATCCATTATGCCCGGTTGGTTTTCTCCACTACGGTGCACGGGTACGAGGGTACCGGACGGGGATTTCAGCTAAAGTTCAGTCGCCTGTTAGATCAACAATGTCGTGGCTGGAAAACGAATAAACTATCCGAACCCGTTCGATGGCAACGAGGTGACCCGTTAGAGCGCTGGGTGTTTGATGCGCTTTTGTTGGATGCGGAGATTACGGAAGCACGGAAATTGAAGGACTGCTGTCCGGGTGCTTGCCAATTTCAGTACGTAAGTCAGCAACAGCTTAGAGAGCAGCCGGAGCTCCTGCGCCAGGTGTTTGCACTGCTTGTCCAGGCACATTACCGGACCAGCCCCAGTGATTTGCGGGATTTGATGGACGGGCTCAATCTTAACTTGTGGGTATTGCTGTTCAAGCAGCAGGTTGTAGCGGTTGCTCTCATTGCTGAAGAAGGTAGGTTCGATGCTGACATGGCCGAAGCAATCTGGTTAGGAAAGCGGCGCCCCAGAGGACATCTGCTACCTCAAGCACTATGCTCCCAGAGTGGATGGCAGGAGGCAGCCGGACTCGGCTACTGGCGGGTGGTGCGAATTGCTGTTCATCCGCATTTACAGGGGCAGGAATATGGTTCCCTGTTGTTGCGACAGCTGGGTGATTTGGCAGCAGAACAGGGGGTCGATATCCTCGCCAGCAGTTTTGCTGCCAGCCCGGAGTTGGTCGATTTCTGGACCAAAAATCGCTATCGGTGTTTGCGGGTAGGTATCAGCCTTGATACCAACAGCGGTAGTCATTCGCTGATTGTGGCCCGTCCCCTATCCGGGCATGCACTAGTACTTCAGGAAAAGATCAGGCAGCGTTTCTGTGATCATTGGCTACAACAGCTCTGCGGTCCTCTGGCAGATATGGAACAGTCGATGGTGATACGGATATTGGCCGACTTCGAACTACCTGAAAGTTACAGTTTGAATGAGCAGGACGAGCTCGATCTGGTTGCATTTTGTTTCGGAAACCGCGGGTATGAACAGGTCCGGCCGGTATTAAGAAAAGCGTTGTTAGTGGTCTTGAAGAGAAAACAGGTAACCGGGGAACCAGGGCTTAATGGTCTGGTAGCAAAACTCCTGCAGCAGCGTGAATGGCGCTACTGCTGCGAGCTGGCAGGTGTTAGTGGCCAACGTCAGATGGAGCACCTGCTACGTTCTTTTTTCAGCTATATATCGGTGATATTACTTCAAACAATAACTCTAAGTCTTTGATTAAAAATCTGTCGTCCTGATGGCTTTCCCAAGGTGAACTGGCAATGTGATAATTATCACCCATACTTGGAAATAACGGGGTAACTGGGCTGAGTTTCTTTTGCACTATCTGGCAACGCTGCTGACATTGTTTATCTTCTTCCATCTCGGGGTGATGGAATCGGTTGTTCGCAAACTATCGCTTACTCAAATCGAGATCAGTTACGCAATGGCGCTGGCGGTTCTGCTTAGCATGATCAATATCCAACTCGTCAGCGTGCAGGTTCGTAACGCGCAAAAATTAACCCTTAACAGGCTGGGCCAGAAGGTACGCATCGGAGTTAATCTGGGTGGCTGCATTGTCCCTTGTTCTTCGTATTGTATCTATTTAGTGAACGTAGTATTGAGCCGTTTAATGCGCTGATTCTGATAATAGTGGTTTCTGCGGTGGTCTATCCGCTTAGCCGGGTTGAAGGTAACCGTGGATTGGTTATTAACCTTTTTGGTGCGGTAGCCAGTGCCTCAATTGGCGGCGTATTAATTGGCGGGGAAGACTATCTGGTTTGGGCGTACATGGCCGCTGTACTGGGCACGCTGATTGGCGGAGATCTGTTCCACCTGGCTCAGTTAAAACGGGTCCATCGCGCCTGGAAAGAGGGGGTGTTTATTGGTGGTGCCGGACTTATGGATGCCATCTTTTGTCAGGTTTGTTTGCCATGATGATGGCCGAAGTGGTTTACCAGCAGGATTTGGTGACTGTTGCAGGCAGTCCGGAAAAACAGTATCAACTGGTTAGCACGGTAAGTAATCAAACAGGCCACCCTGAATCGGGCTTCGGCGTACGGTCAACAGGCGGACAATGGATTATTACCCAAAACGATGAGCCAGATAGTGTCGAACACAAACAATTTAATGGACAAACACCCTCGGGCTCCTTTTGAGTTGGTGGCGCACAGAGGCTATCCCAGTCGTTATCCCGAGAATACCCTTCTTGGTTTTGAAAAGGCTATTGAGGCCGGGGCCCGTTTTATTGAGGCGGATCTTCAGCTGAGTGCGGATGGTGTACGGTCATTTTTCACGACCAGACTTTGGAACGTCTTTGCGGTGTAAAGGGGGTGGTTCACCGGACCCCGAAAACGGAGTTGGATAAACTCAGTGCCTTTGAACCGGGCCGCTTCGGAAACCGTTTTAAAGGAGTCCGGGTGATGGATCTGGCTGATATGGTAAAACTGTTGGAGAAGCACCCGGGCGTGGTTCTTTATCTGGAGATCAAACGGATCGCACTGAAGACTTTTCGTATACACCAGTTACTTAATGCCGTACTGCCCGTCTTAAACAAGGTTAAGCATCGTGTAGTGTTGATCAGTTTTTCGCTGTTTGCACTTAAGGCGGCCAAAGCACAGGGGTGGCAGCGGCTGGGGCCGGTGTTGTCCAGGTGGGGTGAGATGGACAAAAAAGTTGTAAAAAAACTCTCGCCAGAGGTGGTTTTTATACATCATCGACGGCTGCCTCTCGGAATTCACTACTACAGTGATTCTACCGATCTGGCATTTTATGAAACCTCAGATCCGGCGCTGGCTCGTGCTCTGGCCAAGCGCGGTGCTCGATATATCGAAACCGATGCTATTGGAGAGATGATTGAAGCTTGTTTTACGAATGAGCACGACGGTAACGGGTGTGGAGTTTGAACACAGCGCATACCCCTGAAGGCTTACCACCACGGAAGCGGCACAGTGGACCGTCGTCAGTGATTCGAAAATGCTCACAGTGACGGCAATTACGACGTTGGGGTGCTCTAACGATCGCGTTAGCTTTTGATGGCGGCATGGATACTGTCAAGTTCCCGTTTAACCCAGCGTCGATCGATCGGTCCCCAGCATTCGATGACGTAGTAGCCGTCATTGTTGCGTTTACCATCCTGCTGAAAATGCAGTTTAATTCCCATGCCCGGAAGCACTTTGATAATGTCTTGAATGGTGCGTCTGGGCCAACCGGTGATCGACATGAGGTGAGGCACACTGGGGCGCTGCTCGGTACTGATCAGGTATGTGATCAATAAACGGCGACAAAATGTCGGATTCATTAGGATTTTCCTATTCAGGCGTATGGTCTGAACGCTTTTTGGGGTGTTCGGTTGTGGTTGTTACATCGTCGGGCTGATCAGATTGCTGATCGTCATTGTCCGAGGTTCCGTAGTAGTGATCTTCGTAAAACATACCGCGGATATCCAGCTTGCGGTGAAGAAACCGAACGTAGTATTTCCAGCACAGGAATGCCGGTAACATCCAGATCATGATGGCCAGCATATTCATGGCGCCCGTGTGGCTCTCAGGACCCATGGATGTAACCCAGTCCATAAATTCGAGGTGCCGCATGAGGTAAAACCAACCGATTAATGCCAGGAATCCCATACCCATAAAAATATGGTAAAGAACTTTACGATCCGGGCTGTTTGAAGGGGGATGTTCATTCATAACGAAAATTCAGGATTCTTGTTCGATGGCTCTGATAGGTCACTATTTTAAATAACGGTGGATGCGCAGGGTAGGGATAAAGGCTTTTTCTTCAATTTTCCGGTCACTGCGCAACTGTCGGACTCGTGTGTTGGGTGGCTGCATGGGAGGCTGATTATACTCTGGAAACGGCCGTGAGCTATCCCATAGAAAGAGTAGTGGTAATGACAAATTCATCGCATTTCGTTGCTCTGTGGAGATGCTGTCATCGAAACGCAGGTTGGCCCGTATTAAAGGTGCCTGCTGTTGAACCTGGGCCAAGGGGGTATGTTGATGGAGTTGCTCCAGCTGCTGCATCTGGAGTCGGATATGGGGCTTGTCCATTCCCAGTTTGGCCAGCCTTTTGCTCACCTCGCCAACGTTGGTTTTCTTGATACTACGACCGCTGCTGTACCAATTGAATCCAACCCGGTATGGGTGTTTGCGAGGTTACCGGAAGTTGGCGATAGCACTGTTTCAAATGTAATCTGGCTAATCCTTTACTGTTCAGGTCCTGCTGTAGCTGCTCACTGCGAAACGCCAGTTGTGATAGCCAATCCTGATGAGCGGTTTCTCCGCGAATATTTTTTACCGCCTGTTGGAACTCTTTTTGGTGACATTAACCCGCTGACAGATCTCAAGGGTTGATTGGTCAATCGCTATCAGGCCGTGACAGCTGCGGGTCTGTCTGCCATCACCGTTATCCTGGTACCAGATATCGCAAAACAGCTGAATTGCTTTTTCTCTGGCTATCAGGCCGAATTCCTGTTCCGATTCTGTTAACGGCACCCAGAGGGGTAATTCGCTATTACGCAGAGCTGTGGCCAGGATTTGCAGAGATTGATTCAGCCGGTCGTAGCTTTCCACCAAATGTGCTTGTGGGTAGGAATTAGAGTTCAACGTTAGTGTTCCTGCTGACGATGTTGACGTCGAGCACGGGCCTGGGCTTCCATCAGATGGCGTGCAATGAGGTGTCGATCACGATCATCGAGTTCGACAAATTCACCACCGATGCGATGCCGGTCCCGAGCCAGTTCGAGGCTGTAGATAACCCGCAGGTAGCCAAAAATGCCGCAACCTTCGGGTAACAGCTGCAAGCGAATAGCTATAAGAGTTTCTAGTGGCAGTGCTGTTTTGGAGAGTAGTGAAGCACCGCCTTCACTAAGGGTGATCTGATTAAGATAATGTTCGTTGTCGGGTTGGGACAGGCTTTGGCGATACGATCGATCTTCCGGTTAAGCATACGCAGATAACCGGCAACGGCTTTATCTTCCTCGTTGATTCGCCGTAACAGTGATTCAGCTTCCTCATCCAGCTGACGTAAGTCGCCCATAAGGCTGAATTGGCGGAGGGAGGAAACAGTGACGCCAGTGTTTGCCGGGTATCTTCCACAACTTTGAAACGCACTACGGCCTTTTCGGTGATACGAAAATTACGTCGGCGATCATTTTCAAGGACCATTGAGACATTCTTCGCGGTACCGGATATCGTTAATTGTTCCTGTAAAAATACAGTGATAGCGTTAGGTGCTCAAGGAAGCTTTGTGGTTTAATTGCGGCCCATGTATAGACCCCTATCACTTTTTATCGGCCTTAGATACACCGGCGCCAAGCGTAGCAATCATTTTATCTCCTTTATCTCGTTAGTCTCGATGATCGGATTGACGCTGGGAGTTGCTGTGCTGATTCTCGTGCTGTCGGTGATGAATGGATTCGACCGGAATTGCGCCAGCGAATTCTCGGCATGGTTCCTCACGCGACGATCAGTCAATACCGCGGAGCTATCGAGAACTGGCCTGATCTGGTTGAAACCCTGAATGCTGATAGCCGGGTGCAAGCTGCGGCTCCGTTTATTGAAGCGCAAGGGATGCTGACCTCCCGTGGTCAGGTTCGTGGTGTGCTGGTCAACGGGATCGATCCCCGGTACGAGTCGCAGGTTTCCATTATAGGGAACCCACATCACCAGGGTGATCTTGATGATTTGAAGGCCGGAGAATTCGGCATCGTTTTGGGTGATATTCTGGCCCGGGTGTTGGGTGCAGCTATCGGTGATAAAATTACTCTGGTGTTACCGGAAGCATCCATCTCCGTGGCAGGTGTATTTCCCAGGCTGAAGCGATTTACAGTGGTCGGTGTCTTTAAGGTAGGTGCCGAGCTGGATGCCAATATCGCCTATATCCATATCGGCGATGCTGCCAAAATAAAACGGATCGCCAATGGGGTAGAGGGGCTCCGGCTCAAGTTTGATGATCTGTTTCAGGCACCCCGTGAAGTGCGGCGCCTGGCTGCCGAATTGGGCACAAGTTACCGTACCAGTGACTGGACTCGAACCCATGGAAACCTGTTCCAGGCTATCCAGTTGGAGAAGAAAATGATCGGCCTGCTGCTGTTTATAATCGTGGCAGTTGCTGCTTTTAAACGTCTCCACCCTGATTATGGTCGTAACCGATAAACGTTCGATATCGCTATTCTTAGAACCATGGGTGCCAGCTCGGGTACTATCATGCGTACCTTCATCGTACAGGGTGGATTTATCGGCGTGATCGGAACCTTGGTGGGTACCGGTTTGGGTATTATTGCGGCATTAAGCGTTACCGACCTGGTCGCCTGGTTGAGGAGGTGTTCCAGATCCAGTTCCTGGATGCCAATGTCTACTTCATCAGCTACCTCCCTTCAGAGTTGCGTTGGCCCGATGTCGGACTTATCTGCATCAGCTCCCTTTTGATCAGTCTTTTAGCAACAATCTATCCGGCTTATCGAGCTTCCCAAACTCAACCTGCGGAGGCTTTGCGCTAGAGTAGTCTGGACATTACAAGTGCTGCAAATGATGACCAGGTGCCGGAACCGGTCATATTCTGTCAGGGTATTACCAAAAGCTATGAGAGGGCGGAAATAGCCTCAAAGTTCTGCAGGGGATTGATCTCGCATTATGCCGGGAGACCGAGTGGCTATTATCGGCAGCTCCGGTTCGGGTAAAAGCACGTTGCTTAATATCCTGGCGGCCTGGATCATGCCAGCACCGGCAAGATCGCCATTGATGGCCAGTCTCTGCAAAAACTGAGCGAGAACCAGTTGGCCCGTTTGCGAAATCGAGCATTGGGTTTTGTCTACCAGTTTCACCACCTATTGGCAGAATTCAGTGCACTGGAAAATGTCGCCATGCCATTGCTGATGGGATCTGATTCAGTGGAAAAAGTGCGACAGCGAGCTTTGGATATGCTGACCGGGTGGGACTACGTCATCGTATCGATCACAAACCTTCCCAGTTAAGTGGTGGAGAACGCCAACGCGTCGCTATTGCGCGGGCCCTGGTTCCCAGCCAAAAACGGTTTTGATGGACGAGCCCACCGGCAAACTTGATCGGCACACTGCCGAAGAGGTACAGGATCTGATGTTGGAGCTGAATCAAACGCTGAATACGGCGTTTATTGTAGTGACTCACGATCAGCAGCTGGCGGAACAGATGGATCAGGTACTTCAACTTCAGGATGGTTGTCTAACCAGATGGGCTAGGCTACTTTTCGGGCAGTTAATCAATCCGGACGGTTGTTACCTGAGCTGTCCTCTTTATTACCCTTATCAGCATTAATTCGGCTGCTGCGTCGTGCGCTGCGCTTTTTCAGTCCTGACCAACTTTCCATGCCCAGAAATAACGTACAGCAATAAAAACTCAAAGTGGAAAATACCACTCCGCAGAGTAGGGAGCCAAAGAGTAGTGGCCACCAGACGTTGGAAACCCCTTCCGTCAGCCATTCCAGCGAGAGCTCCATTTCGAATTCCTGAACCGGAATATCCAGACAAATACCCCAACACTGTAGGTGAAATAGAAAATGGCGGTATGGTCAGCGGATTGGTGATCCAGACCAGCCCAACGGAAATGGGAAGGTTACTGCGGATTAGTATGCCAGTACTGCGGCTACAATCATCTGCATTGGAATCGGCAGAAAAGCGCAGAAGATGCCGACCAGAAAATGCCAGGGAGACCCGAGTTACGATTCAGGTGCCATAGGTTGGGATCATGGAGGAACTTCCCCAGCTTGCTCAAATGGGGGTGTTCCCTGATCATTGCCTCGTCGGGCATATGACGCTTAATGAATTTACGCGGCATGCAAAGGTACTGACTGCAATGAGTTGTTGAGTGAAAGCGATTATGCACATAATACCGGTCTAATCCAACAGGCGTAATACCAAAGTCACTCCCAACTGAGCTGATGGAGATCAAGGATGATCCTATTTAGTTTGGCCGTGGCGGTAGTTGCTTTATTCCCCAGCTTCCAGAGCTTTGGCTGGGTTGGGACTGCCGCTGTTGGCACTGATAGCCGCTTTCATTTTCCACGACTTCGTCGACTGCTGCCCTGTGTTTTGGGTTTGTTCGGGGGGTTGTTGTTCGGGTATTGGGGAGAGGCTCACAAGTTACCTGTAGACTGGGAAGGCAAGGACCTTCGTGTTAGCGGCTATGTTAGCGGTTTGCCTATACAGGATCACGATCGTTGCCGGTTTAACGTAAAGATCCATTCAATAGCACTACATGGTGTTAAAGAATTTCCGGGGCAGTCCCCAACTCATATCACCCAATCATCTATACGACGTTTCTCCCCCGACAAATTAGATTGAGTCACTACGGTGTGCCTCGAATATCGTCCAGGTGATCAGTTGCAATTGCTGATCCGGTTAAAACGACCTAGGGGGTATCGTAATCCCGGAAGTTTTGATTCAGAGGGACGGGACTTTTCTCTGGGTATGACGGGGTCGGCTATGTTTCGTCAGGTATTGACGATTGATTCACAGAACAATTCCGTCCTTCAAATCGATCCGTTGCGTTGGCGCTTTTCCAAAGCGTTAGCGTCGGCTGCTAAGCAGACAAACGCTGAAAATACAGGCATTCTCCGGCTTTGTTGTTGGGGGATAAACGGGGCATTGAACATCCCGGTGGGAGCTGTTTCAAATACCGGTGTTATACATCTGTTGGTTATCAGCGGATTACATATAGGCTTGGTCTGTGGTGCCGTCTACGGCGGACTAATATGGCTGGGGCAGGTGTTTCCGGGTAGATCGCTGACCGGCGGATTCAGTTTGCTGTATTCGGCGCATTGCTGATGTCACTGCTGTACAGCCTGGTCGCGGGTTTTACGCTTCCTACCCAGCGTGCCTTGCTGATGATTTCCCTACTGCTGGGGGGGTGGCTAATTCAAAGACGAGTAGGAGCCGGTAAACGGTTGAGTACTGCCCTTGCGGGAGTATTGATACTGGATCCACTGGCGCCTTTAAGTGCAGGTTTTTGGCTCTCCTTTGGAGCCGCTTCCATACTGCTGTACGTGATTAGCGGTAAATTAAAAACAGTCGGGTTTGTCAGTTTTCCAGTTGGGGCGATTGCAGATGGCGCTGATGTTATTCCTGGCCCCGGTACTGGCATTACAGTTTTCCAGGTGCCGATGATATCCCCCTTGGTGAATCTGATAGCGGTACCGGTTGTGAGCCTGCTGGTTTTACCTGTATCGATGCTTTCTCTATTGATCCTACCCGTATCTGACACCATGGCAGCTGAAGGGCTTTGGCTGGCAGGGCGCTGCTTGAGCATGGCATCGTTTTTTTGGCCTGGGTGACGGAAAATTTCAACTATGTATGGCAACCTCCTTCTGTTGAACTTTGGATGATTCTGCTGGCGCTGTTGGGATCAGCGGTTGTGTTATTGCCTCGGCGAT
Source organism: Asparagopsis taxiformis (assembly GCA_030407315.1). NCBI lineage: Eukaryota > Rhodophyta > Florideophyceae > Bonnemaisoniales > Bonnemaisoniaceae > Asparagopsis > Asparagopsis taxiformis. The sequence goes on along the minus strand of JALQPE010001075.1, from coordinate 5,366 downwards.
ACCTTGTCGTTGGTTAGGAACGGTTTTGTGGATTCCTTTGTTGGTTGGGGGAGGTTATTCACCACCTGCGGGTGCTTTCAGGGTGACTACTCTGGATGTCGGTCAAGGTTTGTCAGTTGTTGTAGAAACCCGGAATCATGTGATGCTCTATGACACCGGAAATGCCTTTGCGGGGGGCTATAGTCTTGCCAATGCGGTAGTAACGCCCTATTTAAAGCACTCAGGAGTTAAAAAGCTGGATCTATTGATGATCAGTCACGGTGACCAGGATCATTCAGGAGGGGCAAAGGTTATTGATTCCGCTTTTAAACCGGACCGGACACTGAGTTCGGAGAAGCTCATCGGGGTGGATACTGATCGTTGTTATACAGGCCAACATTGGAGCTGGGATGGTGTTCATTTTGAGGTTATTCACCCTGCTAAAGATAACCACAGCAGGGAAATAACAGTTCCTGTGTTCTTCGAATCAGCAGTAAATCGGAAGTGCCTTGCTGACCGGCGATATAGAGAAAAAAATCGAGCAGAGGTTGTTGGCCAGCGACGGTGAAAAAACTCAAAGCCAGGTTATTATTGGTTCCTCATCATGGAAGCAAGAGCTCTTCATCGGAACAGTTTCTGAAGGCAGTGGATCCTGAAGTTGCCATTATTAGCAATGGCTACCGAAACCGTTTTGGTCATCCTCATCCGGCCGTTTTACAACGTATGAAAGAGAGAGAAATTGATCTCTTCCGAACGGATCTATCGGCGCTATAACTATTGAGTTTGATTCAAATAAACCACTACTTCCGAAGCATATGCGGTTGAAAACGGCACTACTGGTGGAATTAGGTTTTTCCTGCACATGTGGTACATTAGCGCGGTCGATACAAAAAGGAGATGAAGGTGTTTGAACTGGTAAAGTCCGGCGGTCTGTGATGATTCCGATCATGCTGTGTTCGGTGATTGCACTGGCCATCTCCATCGAACGATTCTGGACCCTGCGAAAAAAACAAGGTTGCTCCTGCGCATTTGGTTGGAGAGGTCTGGGCTCTGGTTCAGAAAGGCGAGCTGACAGCTGAAAAGCTATCAAATTCCGGGGTGAATCTGCTTTGGGCCAGATCATCGTGACCGGCTTGAATAATTCCAAGCATGGTCGCGAGATTATGAAGGAAAGTATTCAGGAAACGGCCAGTAAAGTGATCCATGAGATGGAGCGCTTTCTGAACCCCCTGGGTACCGTTGCTGTGATCACACCTTTGCTTGGTCTGCTGGGCACCGTCGTGGGGATGATCAAGGTTTTTACCGAGATCATGATTCAGGGAACCGGTAATGCCAATGTGTTGGCAGGGGGGATCTCTGAAGCACTGATTACCACCGCAGCCGGTTTGAGTGTCGCAATTCCCGCATTGATGCTGCACCGGTATTTTCCTCCGTCGCGTAGATTTTCTGGTGGTAGAGATGGAACAGGAAGCGATCAAACTCGTGGAAGTGGTCCACGGTGATCGCGAAGTCGATTTTGATTGATTTGACTTTGTTTATTTGTCTTTGGATAAGGGGTCGACGTGAGATTTAAGCGCCAATCCAGTGAAGAGGTAAGTGTCAACCTGACACCGCTGATCGATGTGGTGTTTCTGCTGTTGATCTTCTTTATGGTCTCCACCACCTTTACCAAAGAAGCGCACCTGAAAATTGACCTACCCAAAGCCAGTGTCGAGCAGGCTACGGATACGCCCGGGTGATCGATATCACCATTACTGCGCAAGGGCAGTATTCGGTCAATGGCAAGCCGCTGGTGAACGGCCAGGTGAAGACCCTTAAAAAAGCGATCGCCAAAGAAGCCCGTAACAAGAACGATATTCCTCTGGTCATTACCGCTGATGCCCAGGCCCCTCATCAGAAAGTTGTGACTGCAATGGATGCAGCGGGTCAGCTTGGCTTTGTTCATCTCAGTATCACTACCCGGGGCAACGGAGAAGAGAACTGATGCCCGACAGATGGGTTGAAGCTCAATGAGTATTATCGACCGCCTCTGGTATGGTTCTGTTCCCTGGCTGATTCCTTTGTGGCCAATAGAAAAACTGTTTGTCTTCCTGGCCGCCCGACGTCGGGAAAACTATCAGGAGCTGGCGGCACAGGTTCGCTTGCCCGTACCGGTCGTCATTATCGGCAATATCAGTGGTGTTGGTGTGGGTAAGACTCCCCTGGTGATCTGGCTGGTAGAAACGCTGCAGCGACAAGGCTACCGTCCAGGGGTAGTCAGTCGGGGCTACGGGGGTAAGGCAGTGGATTATCCACTATCGGTAACACCCGACAGTGATGCCCGCCAGTGTGGCGACGAACCCCTGATGATTGCCAGCCGCTGCGGCTGTCCGGTGGTGGTCGATCTGGATCGGGTATCTGCTGTTGAAACCCTTCATGACCTTTTTTCCGTTGATGTTGTCATCAGTGATGATGGTCTCCAGCATTACCGGATGCCACGAGATGTTGAAATTGCAGTGGTAGACGGCCAGCGCGGACTGGGTAACGGTCATTGCTTCCCTGTGGGGCCACTTCGCGAAGGTGAAACAGCGCCTTGGCGAAGTGGATTTCTGTATTGTAAATGGCGGTGATTGGCATAGACCTGATGCTGTACGGATGGGTTTGAAGATCGGGCCGATTAGGGATTTGGACGGCAAGAAGGTGGAACTGAAACCCCAAACAGTCAATGGGTAGCAGGGATTGGCCATCCGGCCCGCTTTTTTGCCAGCTTACGGAAAATGGGATTCGAGGTGATTGAACACCCTTTTCCGGACCATCATTCATTTGCCCCGGCCGATCTCGACTTTGACAACGGCTATGCAACCGTCATGACCGAGAAAGATGCTGTGAAATGTCGCGCAATGGCCAACGATAACAGGTATTATCTCTCAGTGAGCGCAGAGCTGCCGGACACCTTTCGACAGCGAGTTTTGGTTCGACTGGATCATTGTTGAAGCAGTCCCATTAATAAGCGCACTCAGTCATTTTGACAATCTATCTGGATCTATTAATGGATAAAAAATTGCTCGATATTCTGGTTTGTCCGGTTTCTAAAGCGCCGGTTGAGTGGAATAAGGAACCAATGAACTGTTCTGCCGTGCCAGCGGCTTGGCTTATCCCATCCGTGATGGTATTCCGGTGATGTTGGAAAACGAAGCCCGCGAATTGACAGCTCAAGAGCGCGAGAATAAATAGGCCTTCATACCATGGCATTTACCGTCATCATTCCGGCTCGTTACGCATCCAGCCGGCTTCCAGGCAAACCTTTACTCGATATAGCCGGCAAATCCATGTTACAGCACGTCTATGAGCGGGCTATCGATAGCGAAGCAAGTCGTGTTGTTATCGCACCGATGACACCCGAATCGAGCAGGAAGCCAGGCACTTTGGTGCAGAAGTATGTATGACTTCCGATCAGCACCCCTCCGGTACCGATCGTTTGCAAGAGGTAGTTAAAATCCTTGGATTGTACGCTGATGACATCGTTGTCAACGTGCAGGGTGATGAACCGCTGATCCCTCCCCGAATCATAAATCAAGTAGCGCATAACCTGGCAGCAGAGCCGTTGGCCAGTATTGCTACCCTGTCAGAACCCATCGAAGATCTGAAAAGCTTGCTGAATCCTAACGTGGTCAAAGTCGTTTCAGATGATAATGGAAGGGCGCTTTATTTCAGCGTGCCCCGATTCCCTGGCCGCGGGATCAGTACCAGCAAGGAGGCCTGAAGAGCCTTCCGGAAGATTTCGCGTACCAACGCCACATCGGCATCTATGCATATCGGGTCAAGTTGCTGAACGATTTTGTACGTTGGCCAACCTGTGCTCTGGAACGAACCGAATGCCTGAACAACTGCGAGCCATGTGGAACGGAGCTCATATCCAGGTTGCTCCGGCAGATGAGGCGCCACCACCTGGTGTTGATACTGAGGAAGATCTGCAGCGGGTAAGGGCTCTGCTTGCGGACCGTTAATCCTGGATGCAATCGCTTTGAGTCGAGAATAGAACGATGTCTGATGCGTTGACCATTGTTCGGTGCTGTTTGTTTGTTTTAGGTAACATTTGCCGTTCACCCACCGCTCACGGTGTTTTCGCCCATAAAGTGCAGCAGGCCGGCCTACAATATAAAATCCGTGTGGATTCTGCCGGAACAGCCGCTTACCACGTGGGAAACCCTCCTGATAGCCGCTCTGCTGCGGGTGGCATTAAAACGCGGCTTTGATCTTAGTGCGTTGCGAGCACGGCAAGCTGTTAGCGATGACTTCCATCGATTTGACTATATTCTGGCAATGGACGAAGAAAACCTGTTCAACCTTCGCAGATTGCCCCTGGTAGCGGGAAAGCCCGTTTGCAACTTTTCTTAGACTTTGCTCCCAAGGTTTCAGCGCGGGAGGTACCCGATCCCTACTATGGTGGCAGTGACGGATTTGACCATGTCCTGGACCTTGTAGAGGCCGCGTCCGAGGGGTTGTTGCAAGAGATCCAGTCCCAGACTGGGGAGTTGCTGACCGGTGCTGCAGAACTTTGACCTGAAACCTTTCAATACCTTGTCCATCAGTGTCAAGGCCCCGATACTTCGTCGCGGTGGAGAGTCTTTGCGAGCTAAAAGCAGCAATCGAATTTGCTGATACTGAGGTTTTGGCCCGTTCTCGTATTAGGCGCGGCAGCATCTGGTTCTCTCACAGGATTTCCCGGGCTGGTCATTCAGATCCTGTTGAAGGGAGTTGATATTCAGGTTGTGGACCGGACTGGGTTCGGGTAACAGCCCAGGCAGGGGAGCCCTGGCACCCGTTTGTGGCGCAGTGCCTGGAACAGCACGCCTATGGCCTTGAAAATCTGGCGCTGATACCGGGACGGTAGGTGCTGCACCATTCAGAATATCGGTGCCTACGGCGTAGAAATTACCGATTTCCTGGATTCTCTCGAGGCATTGGACAGACAGACCGGTGAGGTTCGTCAGTTTTTGCGGGATGACTGCGGATTTGGCTACAGAGACAGCGTATTTAAATCGGATTTTCGGACCGTTTATCATTTTATCCGTAACCTTCAAATTGAGACGGCAGCCTAAGCTGGTGCTGAGTTACGGCGCATTATCCGGTCTGCTGGACAGATTCCGGAACCAACCGCCAAAGATCTTTTAATGCTGTCGTGGATATCCGTTCAGCCAAGTTACCGGATCCGGAAGCATTGGCTAACGCAGGCAGCTTCTTCAAAAATCCGGTGGTTAGCAATACCCAGTACCAGGATCTTAAGAAGCGTTACTGTGATATCGTCGCCTATCCGGACCCGCAGGGGATGAAACTGGCTGCAGGATGGATGATCGATAAAAGCGGTTGGAAAGGTTATAGGCAGGGCGATGCCGGTGTGCATGCCC
>JALQPE010001074.1:0-16936 GCA_030407315.1 Asparagopsis taxiformis | reverse complement strand
GAGCAGCCAGCCTACGACGTTGAGACCTATAACGGCGAAGAAGACTTCGAGACCTACGAGATCCAGGGTCACTACGCCTCCGAGGGTCATGAGGCGGACGACGATGACGCCGAGGCCGAGGAGCATGGCGACGCGGCGGCCTATGACGAAGGGCCCGCCGCGGACGATGCTGCGGAGACGGACGACGAGGAGCCCCGCAGCCTGTCCCGGCGCTTCGCCGCGCGCCGCGCCAAACGGCAGGCGGAGAAGTCCGGCGGCGGAAGCCTTACAAGCCGGCTTCGCGGTCTCGTGGCCGACAGCCCCGAAAAGCGCGGCTAGCACACGGAGACGCCCCCCACTCCTTACGGGACCGTCTGTAGAAACGTCCGCTCATCCGCCTCGAGCCGCAGCGCCGTCAAGCAACCTGAGAACACCGCGCCCGTATCGATCCCGATCCTGTTTCGGCCGCACGACCGGTTCCCGCCCCGGCGTGTGCCCATGCACCGCGATTTTCTCGAAGGTCTCGTCGGAGTCCAGAAACGCATGCCGAATCCATAAGAGATCGTCTGGCACCTGATCGGCGAGAGGGACGCCAGGGCGCAACCCCGCATGCACGAACACATAGTCCCCCGCCACATATGTCAGTTCCAACTCCCTGAGGAAGCGCAAATGAGAGGCGGGCAGCACTTGCAGGAAGGCATCGCGCCAGACGGCGGGCTCCGCCCCACATCGCTCGAGCGCGTCGATGTCGACCCCATAAGACAGAAGCGTGGGCTCACCGCCATTGCGGCACCAGGCATCGAGCCAGGACGGGTCATCCAAGAAATCCAGTAGAAACTGTTCGTGATTACCCTTGAGGAAGTGCGCGTCGAAGCCGGACGGCAGACCCGTGGTCAATGTCTCGATCACGCCGCAGCTGTCCGGGTCGCGATCGACATAATCGCCCAAGAAGACCAGGGTCTTTGCGGTAGTCCCCGCTTGCGCCGCATCCCGCCCGATCAGCGCCAGCAGCTTGGCGAGGAGATCGGTGCGGCCATGAATGTCGCCGATCGCGTAGACGACTTCACCGTCGGGAACCGTTGCCGTCACGGAACTAGGCGTCACCCTCTTTGCCGGCCGCCAGCTCGCCGTAGAGCCGAGCCGGAAAACTGAAGACCGTGCTCACACAGTCCTCTTTCAGGCCGATGAACAAGACGGTCTTCCCGTCCCGCATCTGGTCGTCCTCGGTGATGACATAGAGCGTGTCGACACGGAGCGGCGGCAACCCCTTTTGGTGGGCCGCCCGCTTCTCGAAGGCCTCCAGGTTGGCGCCGCCATATAGGTCGAAGACCGCATGCACCCGGGCAATGGCCGAGCGGATCTCGCTCTCGGTCTTGCACGGTACGGTCGCGATTTTCGGACCGTCCCCGCCGTAATACGTCGTGCCATGGGGCTGCACGAGGGGGCCAAACTTATTGGACGTGGCCTTGAGCCCCGCAAATCCCAGCAAGACGAGTGCTAGCACCACCCCTGCAGAGATTTTCGCCCACATTGGCATTGCCAGGATCCTCCACCGCCGCAGCGGCCCTCTGGGCGGAGAGCATGCTTTGGCGTCCGTTAGATCGAGGCTGGTCCGCGCTAGATCGCGGTATCGACCTCGCAGACCACAGTATCACGATGCCCGCATTCAGGCATCTTCCAGGCGATCACTTCCCCGGTCTTGGTATCGACGATCGGTACCGGACAGGCGACACGCCAGAAGCGGTAGCTCGAGCTCTTATGGCTTGATCCCACTGAACACCCAGCATCAGGCTCGCGCGCTGGCAACGCTGCTGATTGAAGGGCTGAGCCGCGGCACCCATGGCCTCGGACTGGTCGTAGAGTTGGATCTCCTGGCGCCGGCACTGCATCATGCCGTGCTCGATGGCCCAGGTGCGATTCTCGTAGCCGGTCCATTTCGAGTTGATGTCCGGCTCTCCTGCGATGACGGTCTTGCAAACGATAAGAACGACAGCAGATGGCATTGGTACGGGCATGATCTATGCTCCCCACGTCTGAGTAAGGCCCACCGACGGGGCCGGTTGGCCCGCCAAACTGGCGAGCATCGATTGTTCGGATGAGCGTGCCGTCAGCCGGGATACTGCATTTGCGGCTGGCGTCGGCACGAAGAGCGGCAAAGCCCTGAAGGGCGGCGCGGCCCTCAAGGCCCACTCGACACCCTCTAGTGTGCGCAGCCTCCAAAGGGAGGCGGACAGCAGGTGGATTAGTCCGGCGGACCACGCCTTTGCCGGCCCTGCGGCCGCATCGGTTGTCCGTGGCATCGCCATCGGCGGCTGTTTAACAGTCCGAACCACCTGGTTCAGGGCAGCCGCTCTGACTCGGGTCAGTCTCATAGGCATTTGGCCCCCTCTACAAAGGTTGCACCAACGCCACTCCTTGGGGTCCGTTTTGGACCGTCACCTCCCGAAACTCACAATCGACCGGTTGGAACTACTTTTTCCGCATGGCCATCTGATGTTGCAATGCAGCATCAGTGCGCTTGGTTTCACAAGCTTGCAGGGGTCTTCGCAAGACCCGTGCTAAACCGTGCCATGATGGGCAGCCTGCGTCAGAATGCCCAAATTTAGCGGTTTTCCATGCATTTATTAGTCCTCGCGACCCCGGTCGGAAGTGCCGGATTTCAAAGGCTTTCGCCTCTCAACCGGCCGTCCACGCAAATGCTGCACCGCAAAATTTTGATTCGCAAGACTGTGATGAGCCTACCGCGTCTGACGAACAAACCCTAGAGCATGGAAGCAACAGCTCCGGGAAAATTGGCAAAGTGAGCGCCAGCTGCGCTTCAGATTCGCCTATTTTTTAGGCAGCGCCCTCAGGGGTCGTGACGCCCCTCGCACACGTCACAGGTCCGGGTTAGAACCACAGTACACGGGACAAAAGACCGAATCGAAGAGGGGAGACGTATGCTGATCGATGGGGTCATGCTGCTGTGGTTCATCCTGACAGCGCTTGCGGTTCTCTTCGTCGCGATCGACATCCGCACCACGCCGGAAAACCCGGTGATGAAATGGGCCTTCGTCCTCTTCACGGCCTATTCGGGCGTATTCGGAGCATTTCTTTACGTGCTGGGGTGCCGCGAGCCCCTGCCCGGTCTCCATGAGCGTTACGTCGCTGCCCAATGGCGCCAAGCACTTGGCTCGACCATGCATTGCGCCGCCGGCGACGGGGTCGGCATCCTGGTGGGGGCGGTCATCGGCGCCCTCATCTCCCTGCCCCTGATGGTGGATTTCGCGCTGGAATATGTGCTGGGCTTCGCCTTTGGCTGGACCATCTTCCAAGCGCTCTTCATGGGCGGCATGTTCGGCAGCTATGGGAAGGCGCTCAAAGGAACCTTCATGTCGGAGTTCCTGTCCATGAATTGCCTGATGGGCGGCATGCTGCCGGTGTCCGCCCTCGCCTTCCAAGGCTACCCGGACGCGCACGACCCGACCCAAGCCCTGTTCTGGTTCCGCATGTCGCTCGCACTCATGGTGGGCGCGCTCGTGGCCTATCCCATGAACTACTGGCTGGTGGCTCACCACTTGAAGCACGGCATGATGACGGTGCGGCCCGACGGTCAGGGCTCAAAGTCCGGCGGCATGGGGGACATGGAGGGCATGAGCGCGGACATGGACATGCCCAAGGACACGAGCGCCCATGGCAAGATGGCCAGCATGAGCATGGCCGACAAGATGAAAGCGGCCGAGAGTGGATCGGCCTTGCACAAGCCCACCCCGCCCGTTTGGGTCATGAGCCTCGTGTCGCTCGGCGTCCTCGTACTCGGAATCGTCATTACACTGATCTTCGCATAGGGGCACGCCGGCCCTATCCGCTGCCAATCCGCGCCCGCGCGCCTTGCCCTATCCTTGGGGCTGGCGTGCAGGGGGACGGGAGGAGAGCAACGCGCAGCGGAGAGTTCAGTGCCGACACACAAACCGGGTCCCGGCGCCCTCGCAGCCTGCGCGCAGGCCGGCAGGCGTTGGCGCAACCGCGCGATCGCCATCACCGCCGCGCAGTACGACCGCGGCCGCGATCTACCGAAGATTCTTAGCGTTAGCCCGGAGGAGCTTGCCGACAGGTCAGTTGAAAGACGGCGACGCCTGATCGCCCGGCTATTGCGGCTCGCACGCAATTCGGCTGAGGCAGGTAGAGCCGGCCATTGGTCCTACGACCCAAACCGGCACGTCGCGATTCTTGGAACCCTACAGGCGGAGCAAGCCGCACTGACCGCGCCGATGGGCGAGGGATGCACCAAGACCTCCCCGCCTATCGCTGCGCAATCCCGCATCAGCACATGATTTGCTTTTTCACGATAGCCGTCTGCTCCGCGACGATCTTGTCGTATTCGCGAAGCTGCGCCGCACTGAGGACCGCAGCCAGCCGCGAGCGTGTATCCGCATTGATGCGGTTCATATCCTTGTTGAGACGGATAAGCCCGAGCGCGCCGGGACGCTTGCAGTTTTGCAGATCGACGCCGTGCTTCTGGAACGTCGAGCTTCGCGCGGTCATGGACTGCTGAAGGATCGGAGCGACTGCCGTCCGTTGCTCCGGCGTCAGATTAAGCCGGGCTTCCAGAGCCGCGACAGTCTCAGGAGTCATGGTTTGCGCCGTTGCCACGGCCGGCACCAGCATCGCACCGATAACGGCGACCATGGCGGCGGTTCGCGCAAGGCTACGCATTAGACTTTTCATCATTCCGTATCTCTCCTTGGGCCCTCGAACCCGAAGGGGCGTGGGCTGCGCCTTTTGGCGAAAGGAAGGAGATAGGAACGAGGGACGGCCGGATCAACGGCCACCCAGGACTTGTGAAAGCCCGGAGCGATCACCCCTGCTTGGTGGTTTCCTCGCTCGGCGGTTGTTCCGCAGCGGCGTGGGAGGCGCGAACCCCTTCCGGCCAGCCGAGCCAGGCCTGGGTGCGCAAGCCCCTTAGCCGATAGCCGCCGCCTGGCGCATACTCGAACAGCCAGCGCCGTGCCGCAAAGCGGTCGCGGACGATATAGGGAAACACGGTCCCCAGAATCGCACCCAGTGCCGCGTCGGTGAAATAGTGCACGCCGATCAACACGCGGCTGAACGCGATCCAAGCTGCGATCGTGTAGACGAACACGCGGGCCCGCGGGACCAGGATCGCCACCACGGTCGCGAACGCAAAGATCGATGTCGAATGCCCGATGGCAGCGATGCGTGATCGGCCTCGAAGGCAAAGAAGTTGAAATGGAAATGGCCCAGCTCTTCATAGAGCTTGGGACGGGCCCGGCCGAGAATGTTCTTGCAGAGCATCGCGATGAGCCCTGCCCCGCCAATGCTGACAAAGGCAAAGCCCGCCGCCTGGATAATCAAGCCGTAACCGGCCGCGTTGCGGAAACCGATATGGTTGCGCCGCAGCAAAACCGCGAAGCCGATAATGGTCGCCGTGGGGATGAGCATCCAATTGGAGCGGCCGATATCGGTAATGGCCCGGAAGAAATCGCGCGCGGCCGGCGACATGGCCTGAGCGCGCTCCAGCATGAAGGGGTCGATCAGCAGAAATCCCACGGCCAACACGGAGACGGCGATGAGCGCCTGCTCCCAAAGCTTCATAGAGGTATCCGGCAACGTGTCTGCCCGTTCTTGCGGTTGATCGGCGGCGATCCCGGCACCGGCCTGGACCCCGCGACTACCCCTATTGCGAACCGCGGAAGCATGCAAACCGGAAAGGGATTTTGGGTTACGGCGCCTTGGGACCGCCACAGTCCCCCTCACCCAGGCGTGATGTCAGGTGTGCGAATTGTAATCCAAACCGGCCGCCAACCCGTTTACTCTATGCAGTGTCGAAACCCGACACCCCTCAGTGTTGCAAGAGAAGGATACCCCCCATGTATTTGCCCTCTCGCATGACAATGAGACTCATCGCTGCCGGGGCTTTCCTTGTGATTGCCACGGCGATGCATTCGCCTCTGGGGCCCAAGCTGGCGGCCCTGCACGCGAGCATGGTTGGTTTGGTCTAGGACGGGAAAGTCCTTTGGGAAGAGCCGTAGGGAAGCCCCCCTCTCCTCGGCGCCATCAGTCCCCCGCGATGGGTGACGTTGTGTCATAACCGGTCCCGCCTTTATGCTGCGCATGAAGGCGGGATTGGGCAAACACTGAAGACCTCCTTCTATCGCACTCCACAATCAGATTCGGTTTGACGATCGACGCGCTTAAGCCAGCACGGCTTCGGGCGTCCGGTCTTGAGCGGCTTGGGACAGGCTGCGTTCCGCCGACGAGATCGTGTTGACCAGCAACATCGTCACGGTCATCGGCCCGACTCCGCCCGGCACTGGCGTCAGATAGGACGCGGTCGCGCACCCCGTCGAAATCGCAATCGCCCACCAGCGTACCGTCGGCCAAGCGATTGATGCCCACATCGATCACCACCGCGCCTTCTTTGACCATGGGCGCCGTGATGAGATTCGGCTGGCCCGCGGCCACAACGAGGATGTCCGCGAGCTTGGTGAACTCCGCCAAGTCGCGGGTTCTGGCATGGCAGACCGACACAGTGGCCTCGTGCTGCATGAGCATCAGCGCCATCGGCTTGCCGACGATATTGCTCGCGCCGACCACGACCGCATTGGCCCCGACGACCTCGATGTTCTCGTTCTCGAGAAGGCACATCACCCCATAGGGCGTGCAGGGCGGAAAGACCGTATCGCCAATGACAAGACCGCCGACATTGTAGAGATGGAACCCGTCCACATCTTTCCGGGCGTTGATCGCCCCCAGCACGGTCTTGATGTCGAAATGCTTGGGCAGCGGCAATTGCACCAAGATGCCGTCGATCGCCGGGTCGGCGCCCAGCATCTCGATACGCGCGATGACGTCGGCCTGAGAGACGTCGGCCGGATAGAGCAGCTTCTCCGACTGGATGCCAACATCGCGGCAGGCGCGGATCTTATTGCGCACATAGACCTCGGAAGCGGGGTTCTCCCCCACCATGATCACGGCAAGCCCAGGCGCGCGCCCGTAGCGCTCTTGCAGACTTTGGACCCGTTTCTTGCAGTCCGCGCGGACCGCGGCGGCGACGGCCTTACCGTCGATAATCTTCGCTGACATGCGAGCGCCCACTCCTTTTGCGCAGTGCCGACACTGCCTGGCTGGGCCCTTTGTCCGGCCCTTCTTCTTGAACGGACTTTAGGAGCCGCACGGAACATTTTGCAAGACCATAAGTGCATGATTTTACTATGTTTTTGTGCCCAAAGTGGGCCCATTTCTGTCTCTCGGACCCCGCTCCAAATCCCGGCAGCCTCCGCACCGTCACTTGAAATCGCAAAACACCGGAGACGAAGATCGGCGCGCGCTGTCACTTGGCTGCGGTCCCTGGGCTATAGTCTCGGCTCGCCTTTTAGAGAAGGAACAGACCGATGTCAGACGCGCCGCCCGCCAGTCCTGATCCCCAGCAAATTCTCGGGCAGCTCCTATCTGGCAAGCAGCTGACCTACAGCCTTTCCGGCGTGGCCCGGCTTGGTGTGGCCGACCACATGAGCGCGACCCCTAAGCCGGTGGGAGAGATCGCCACGGCGGTCGGTGCCCACGCGCCCTCGCTCTATCGCGTAATGCGCCTGCTCGCCAGCATGGGCGTGTTCAAGGAGGCGCCCGGCAAGCAGTTTGCACTCGCGCCCGCAGGGGAGTTCCTGAAATCCGACGCCCCGGGCTCGATGCGCTACATCGCCATGATGTTCGGCGACCCCTGGACCACGCGCGCCTATGAGAACTTCACCCACTGTCTGCGCACCGGTGAAGACGGTGTGACAAAGGCCTACGGACAGCATGTCTTCGATGTCCTTGCGGAACACCCGCAGGAACTCGAGACGTTTCAGGCGGCCATGACAAGCTCCGCGACCTTGGCCGGACGCGCGATCGTCAACGCTTATGACTTCGATGGGATCAAGCGCATCGCCGATGTCGGCGGCGGCCATGGCGCGTTGCTCGCCGCGATCTTGCGTCACTATCGGCCATGCACGGCGTTCTTTTCGATCGCGACGAAATCGTGAGCGGCGTGCCGGAAGAGCAATTCGCCGGCTGTGAGGACTGCGTCGCCCTAGAAGGGGGAAACTTCTTCGAGCGGGTCCCCGATGCGTGCGACGCCTACATCATGAAGCACATCATTCACGATTGGAGCGACGAGCATTGCCGCACCATCCTCAAGCTGATGCGCGAGAAGCTGCCCGCAACCGGCCGCGTGCTCCTGTGCGAGATGGTGGTGCCCGACGATCCGGGCCCAGCGCCCGCCAAGTTTCTCGACATCGAAATGCTGCTGGTTACGGTGGGCGGCAAGGAGCGCACCGAGCAGGAGTTTGCCGATCTCTTCGCCTCCTGCGGCTTTCGCTTGAACCGCATCGTCCCGACCGAACGGCCGATCTGCGTCATCGAAGCGGTGTGCGCGTGAGCGCCATGATGGTCCAACAGGACGCCGTCGCCAGCTAAAGGCCCGCCCAAACGTCGAAAACTGCCCCGCATCGCCGTTCGGGCAGCGTGTTCTGTGTAAGCATCCTTCTTTTATTAGAATAACTATAATCTGTAGAGTTATTCCAATTAGTAAGTATCCTTGTATCCGTTCCAAACAACATTCAAGTATTTACAACAGTAAATTCTAAGAGATATATTTCGTGCGTCCTGATCAACTCGCACACGCGGGCTGATTTCGACTCTCCCAACGAACGGCAAGGAGGGGCCATGAGCGTCACGATTATCTTTGGGTCCGACAGCGGCGCGACACGCGGGGTCGCGGCCAAGATTCGCAAGAAGACTCAAGGACGGTCCGTCGACATCAAGGATGCGACGACCGGCGACTTCGAGAATTGCAGCCTGCTGATCCTGGGGTCGCCGACCTATGGCGACGGGACACTGCAGACCGACTGGGAAGACCATATCGAGAAGCTGCGCGGTGCCAATCTCAGCGGCAAGAAGGTCGCTCTGTTCGGTACGGGGGATCAAGAGACCTACCCGATGTCCTTCGTCGATGCGCTTGGCATTCTCTACGACGAGGTCATGGATCTCGACGCCGACGTGATCGGTTTCACAGAGACCGACGGTTACGACTATGTGGAATCGTATGGAGAGCGCGACGGAACGTTCGTGGGGCTTGCCATCGATCCGGACACCCAGTCCGGCATGACCTCCAAGCGGGTGACGGACTGGCTCGAGCAGATCCTCGAACTGGCACCGGCTTGATCGAAGGGCCGTTCGCATGGCCGAGCCGACTGTCGAACCAATTGTCGAGCCAAGCACGTTGAGCCGTGACTCGGGCGCGTTGGACGATCCGGATCGCGGAGGGCGCGCCTCGGGGCCCTGCACCGAAGCCGAGACCGATCCGGTGTTGCGCCTGCTTCACCACCACGTCTACGCCTATGGCAAGGGCGTCCGCGCGCTGTGCCTGATGACCATCAGCCGCCGCGAAATGGAATTGGTGCGCGAACGGCTCAAGGCCCGGGGCATTGACCATTTTGTTCAGTGCGTGAACCCGCTCAAGGCCAATGTGTTCTTCGGCCACCCCGCTTTCGTCGCGGTCGCGCGGTCTTTGGTCACCTGCCCCCTGAACGAACTCACCGCCGAGGAGGATTTCATGCTCGGTACGCTGCTCGGCTATGACTGCGAACAGCAATGCCACCGCTTCCTCAAGCGGTCCCGGCAGGACGAGCTGGCGTAAGGGTCGTTGGTCTGACTGGTGCTGGCGCTGCAGGTTGGGCCAGAAGATGCTGGCAGCCCGTAGGGGAATCGAACCCCTGTTTCCGCCGTGAGAGGGCGGCGTCCTAGGCCACTAGACGAACGGGCCACAAGGCGCGGCTACGACCGCGCGAACGAGCACGTATAAGTCCCTGCCTTGTCGCGATCAAGGCTTATTGCACAAGGCTTATTGCGGAGGCTGGTCGCGTTTATCGATCTTGACCCGGGAAACGACCTTGCCCGACATGATATCCACCACGACGATCTCCGCTTCGTTGCCCATCCGCACATGCAGCGCGAGCCGGTTCCCATCGAGGGACATGGAGATGACGTCGCCGTGCTCCGGAATAATCAAGGCTTCCGGCGCGGCGGCCGTGGCGGGCGACACATCGACACGATGGGGCTTTTGAGCGGGAACTGCTTGAGCAGGTGCCGCATGTGCCGGCGCCGCAGCGACCGGTGCGGCGCTCGTCGACTTCCCACCGATCTTGGAGGCCTGATAGATCATGCCCACGATCACGGCGGCAAGAGCGGCCAAGAGCAGGATGCCCATCACCACTACGGCGATCTTGAGCATGCCCACTTGGCGCGGCGTGAGCACCGTGCCCTCGATTGGGATATCCTCCGCCCGCAGCGAAGCGGACCGTGACTTCTCAGGGTCGACCGTCGTTGTCATCCTATGACAGACTCCGAAATATGCCGCCTACGACAATGATTGAACCAGACGCCGTGAACGAACCTGACGCACCAGCCTGCGATCCCATCGAAGCCGACCCAGTCCGCTCGGTGACTGCTGACACGTCTCAGTCCGGCCAGCGGCTCGACAGGTTTCTCAGCGAGGCCTTTCCCGATATGAGCCGCACGCGCATCCAGGCGCTGATCCGTGACGGCCATGTGCAGTCCGCGGACGTCTCATCAAGCGCCCGGACCATAGAGGACGTAAAATATCGGGTCAAACCGGGCGAGCGCTTCGAGCTCTCCGTGCCGCCGGCCGCGGACCCGGAGCTGAAGCCGCAGGCAATTCCCCTCGACGTGATCTATGAGGACGAGGATCTAATCGTCATCGACAAGCCGGCGGGGCTCGTAGTGCACCCCGGCGCCGGCCAGCCGGACGGCACGCTGGTGAATGCCCTGCTCGCCCATTGCGGCGAGAGTCTCTCAGGCATTGGCGGTGTGGCCCGGCCCGGCATCGTCCACCGTCTCGACAAGGAGACGAGCGGGCTCATGGTCGCCGCAAAGAAACGATCCGGCCCATCGCGCCCTCGCCGAACAATTTGCCGACCACGGACGAACCGGCGACATGGCGCGCGGCTATCTCGCGCTTGTCTGGGGGGCGCCATCCTTGCCGCACGGGCGGATCGAGGCGCCAATCGGCCGCCACCCGACAAGCCGGACTAAAATGGCGGTCGTGCCTGAAGACAAAGGCCGCTTTGCCGCCACGCGATGGCGCCTTGTCGAAACCTATGGCGGCACGGGGAAAGACGCGGTCGCGTCGCTCATCGAATGCACGTTGGAAACGGGCCGGACGCATCAAGTCCGTGTCCATATGGCCCATTACGGCCACCCGCTCGTGGGCGACCCGCTCTACGGCGCAGGGTTCAAGTCGAAGCTCAAGATGCTCCCGGACGATCTGGCCGGTGCAATCGCGTCACTCGACCGCCAAGCCCTGCATGCGGCGCATCTCGCCTTCGTGCACCCGGCGACGGGGACATTACTGGAATTTAACAGCGAACTGCCTGACGATCTCGCCGAGATTGTGCGACAATTCAAGCAACTGTGATGATACGTCCCTCTTTCATGAGAAGCTGAAACGGCTTATAGACGGTCGGGCCGGGGGACGTTCTTTAAGAGAAAGATGTAGGGACCTTCGCGTCCTTGCAGGAGACGGGTTCCGGGAAGACAGCCATGGCCTCGAAGAGTTTACCGAGCGTCAGCGCGCATGGCGGGCTGACGCGCTATCTCGAAGAAATCAGACAGTTTCCGATGCTGGAGCCGCAGCAGGAGTACATGCTTGCCAAGAGCTGGCGCGAGCATGACGATCGCGATGCGGCCCATCAGCTGGTGACGTCCCATTTGCGTCTCGTGGCACGCATCGCCATGGGGTATCGCGGCTATGGCCTGCCCATCGGTGAGGTAATCTCCGAAGGCAATGTCGGCCTGATGCAGGCGGTGAAGCGCTTCGATCCCGAAAAGGGCTTCCGCTTGGCGACCTACGCCATGTGGTGGATTCGCGCCGCGATCCAGGAATACATCCTGCGCTCGTGGAGCCTCGTGAAGATGGGCACCACGGCGGCGCAGAAGAAGCTGTTCTTCAATCTCCGCAAGATCAAGGGACAGCTCAAGGCGCTCGAAGAGGGCGATCTGCGTCCCGATCAGGTCAAGACGATCGCAACGCGGCTCGGCGTCAGCGAAGACGATGTCGTCTCCATGAACCGCCGGCTGGGCGGCGACTCCTCCCTCAACGCACCTGTGCGCAACGACGCGGAAAGCGGCGAGTGGATGGACTGGCTGGTGGACGACACCGCCGTCGATCAGGAAACCGCTTTGGCCGAGTCCGAGGAGCAGGATCAACGCCGCGGCATGTTGTACGACGCGCTCAAGGACTTGAACGAGCGGGAACGCCGCGTGTTCGAAGCGCGCCGCCTGTCCGAAGACCCGCTGACCCTGGAGCAACTCTCCACGGAATTCGGCGTTAGCCGCGAGCGCATCCGGCAGATCGAGGTTCGCGCCTTCGAGAAGGTGCAGAAGGCCGTGCAGAAGGCGGCCGCCGCCGCCGAGCAGCCGGAGCTCGAACCGGCGGACTAGGTCCGCGCGTCATCGCCTAGCAATGCTGGACGCGAATCGCCCTGCCCGCTAATGATCGGAGCAGCAGATGAGGGGCGGCGCGTGAATATTCTCGAATCCGGCGATGTCGAAATTGCCTATCTCGATGAGGGCGAGGGACCGACAGTGCTGCTCGGCCATTGCTCAGCCGCGTCTCACAAAGAGTGGGCCCCGCTGATCGAAGTCCTGGTCGAGGACTGGCACGTCCTCGCGCCCGACTTCATCGGCTATGGACAGTCCGGCCCCTGGCCCGCCGAAAAGCCCTTCTCGATCGACGCCGATGTTGAAGCGCTGCTCGCGGTCGCCGAACAGGGCGAAGCGCCGCTGCATCTTGTCGGTCACTCCTATGGCGCGGCGCTGGCGCTCGAAGCCGCGCGGACCCTCAAGGACAAAGTCAAGAGTCTCACGCTGATCGAGCCCGTTTCGTTCCACCTCCTGCGCTTGGAGGATTTGCCCGAATGGCAGGACGTGGAGAAGTTGGGCGTCGCCGTTCTCGATCCCGTCGCCAAGGGCGACGACAAGAAGGCCGCCGGGGCTTTCATGAGTTATTGGCTCGGCCGCTGGCGCTGGTGGATTGCGCCCGACCGCTTCAAGAGCGCCATCGCCGCCACGATCCCCAAAGTCGCGCTAGAGTTCTCCATCGCCCTCGATGCCAAGAGCACGGCCATGGACTATGCGGAGATCACCGCGCCGACGCTCCTGATCATGGGTTCGAAGACCCCGCCGCCCACACGCGCGGTGACGGAGCTCCTGAGCAAGACGCTTCCGAATGTTGAGCTCGAGACACTCAAAGGCGCGGGTCACATGAGCCCCTTCACCCATCCGGCGAAGCTCAACCAGATGATCCTCGATCATCTGAACGCTCATCGCTAGAGCCGCCGTTCTCCAGCGCTTCGATGTCCTTCGCGAACAGGTCTTCCAGCTCGACGGCTGCCGACTGCGCGTTCGCTCGCATCTTTTCCTGGTCCGTATAGTCCTGGTACTCGTTGAAGAGCCGTGCCTCATCGTGGCGTTTGAACGTATCGATGAGCCGCTTGGCCTCGTTCGGCTTTAGGCCAAGTCCGCGCAAGAGATCCGAGGTCAGGCTGAGCGCCGCCAAGTAGGTCTCACGTTCGATGATCGTGACGCCCAAATCCATCAGCTTGTGCACATGGATGCGGTCGCGCGCGCGGGCATAGATGGGAAGATCGGGAAAATTCTCCCGCACGATCTCGGCGACGCGCAGCGAGTTCTCCACGTCGTCGATCGCAAGCACGAAAGCACTGGCCTTGTTCGCACCGGCCGCGCGCAAGATATCGATGCGCCCCGCATCGCCGTAATAGATCTTGGCGCCGAAACGCTTCACAAAGTCGACCTGCGCAATGGACTTATCTAGCGCCGTGAACGGAATATGCCGTGCACGGAGCACACGCGCGACGATCTGCCCGAAACGGCCGAAGCCGGCGATGATGACATGCTTTTCGTCTTCCGGCGGCATCTCGTACTCGGGCGCCGCGTTGCTCTTTGCCCGCCGGATCATGTCGTCCGCGAGCAACAGCAGCGGCGTGGCCGCCATGGAAATCGTCACAGCCAATGTCAGCAAGCCTGCCGTCTCGCGGTCGATAGCCCCTTCGACAATGCCGACGGAAAAAAGCACGAACGCAAACTCGCCGCCTTGGCTCAGCACGATCCCAAGCCGACGCGATGGTGCGTTGTTCAAACCCCACCAACGGCCAAGGCCATAGAGCACCACAAACTTCACGGCGATCAGGCCGGCCACAATGAGGACCAGCGCGCCGGGCCGCGCCACCAGGACCGACAGATCGATGGACATGCCCACGGCCATGAAGAACACGGCCAGCAGCAGCCCTTCGAACGGCGCGATATCGGCCTCGATCTGGTGGCGGTATTCGGAATCCGCGAGCAGCGCGCCGGCGATAAACGACCCGAGCGCCGCGGACAGGCCGACCTCTTCCATGAGCAAGGCCACACCCACCACGGTCAGCAGCGCGGTCGCCGTCATGGCCTCGCGCACGCCCACGGCGGCCACGAGCCGATAGAGCCGGCTCAACAAGAAGCGGCCAACAACGATGACGCCGGCGATTGTGAGGATCGCGATCCCCGCGCTGCCGAGATCCATAGACGGCTCTTCGCCGCTCCCGAGGGCAAACAGCGGCACCAGGGCGATGAGCGGAATAGCGGCAAGGTCCTGAAACAGGAGGATCGAAAAGGCCAACCGCCCATGGCGCGTGGTCAACTCACCCTTTTCCTCCAAAACCTGCAGGGCGAAGGCGGTAGAGGAGAGCGACAGCGCCAGGCCGATGAACAGCGCCTGTCCGGTGGCCAGTCCGAGCGCAAGCCCGATGCCTGCGAGAAGGAAGGCCGTCAGCACGAGCTGCGCCGCGCCGAGCCCGAAGATCGCCGAGCGCATAGCCCAGAGGCGCACGGGGCGCAGCTCCAAGCCGATGACGAGAGAAGGAGGACGACGCCGAACTCGCCGAATTCGAGCACCTTCTCCACATGGTCCAGCGCGTAGAGCGGGCCGAGGACATAGGGGCCGATAACGACACCGGCCGCCAGGTAACCGAGGACGGCTCCAATGCCGAGAAAACGGCCCAAGGGCGCGGCAATAGCGGCGGCGGCCAAAAAGACCGTGACCTGAATAAGCTGCGCCTCTGTCATATGGGTCGAATAGCCTCCCCCGAATCTTGCCTATCACGCCCCTGCCCGCCTGGCCAATTCCGCCGGTGGTCGCGGGTTCGCTCCCCTGCTAGGAGAACCCCATGGATAGCAGCCCCGCGGAGACACCGGACGCCGCAGTGGATCGCCCGCCCGCGCCGTCGCTGGGCGAAGCCCTGCCCGTCTGGATGAAGATCGGCGTCACCTCCTTCGGCGGACCGGCGGGACAGATCGCGCTCATGCACCGGGAGCTGGTGGAGGAGCGCGGCTGGATCGGGCATGAGCGATTCTTGCATGCCCTGAATTTCTGCATGCTGCTACCAGGGCCGGAGGCCATGCAACTCGCGACCTATGTGGGCTGGCGTCTCAACGGCACGCTGGGCGGTCTCGTCGCCGGACTGCTCTTTGTCCTGCCGGGTGCCGCCGTGGTCTTGGCCCTGTCGATTGCCTATGCGTGGTACGGTCAGGCGCCGGTGGTCGAGGCCGCATTTCTTGGCATCAAAGCGGCGGTCCTCGTCATCGTCGTGGATGCGCTGCTGAAAGTGGCGAAGCGCGCACTCCATGGCGCCCCATGCCTGGGCGATCGCGGCGCTCGCCTTCATCGCGATCTTCTTCTTCGCCATGCCCTTCCCCATCATCGTCGCGCTCGCGGCGCTGACCGGCTATCTCCTGGCCCGCTTCGCACCGGAGAGCGTCCCCGCTTCCGACGAAACGGCTCTCGACACAGAACCCGTGACGATCGCGCAGACGCTGCGTACCGCATCGCTGTGGCTCGCCGTCTGGATCGTGCCGCTGGTCGTCGTGAGCCTGATCTTCCCGCAGGTCTTCACCGACCTTTCCGTGTTCTTCTCGAAGCTCGCCATCGTGACCTTCGGCGGGGCCTACGCGGTGCTGGCCTATATGGCTCAGCAGGCGGTGGAGACGTATGGCTGGCTGAGTGCCCACGAAATGCTGGACGGGCTTGGGCTCGCCGAGACCACGCCCGGCCCTTGATCCTTGTCACCGAGTTCGTGGGCTTTCTCGGCGCCTACCGCCAAGGCGGCGAACCCGCGCTGGCCTATGGACTTCTCGCGCGGCGGTCACGCTCTGGGCGACATTCGCCCCCTGCTTCCTATGGATCTTCACCGGCGCGCCCTATGTGGAGCAGTTGCGGGCCAACCCGAAACTCGCAGGCGCGCTGCGGGGGGTCACGGCAGCCGTGGTCGGTGTCATCTTGAATCTGAGTCTGTGGTTCGCGCTACACGTTATCTTCGAGACCGTGACGGCGACCGATGTCGGCCCGCTGCGGCTGTGGTCGCCAGAGCTCGCGAGCTTTCAGTGGGACGCGGCGCTGCTCTCAGTGCTGGCGGCGCTGCTGATCTTCGGCGCGCGGCTCGGCATTCTCACGACGCTCGCAATCTGCGCCGGTGCCAGCCTCACGCTTTCGGCCCTGCTCTAAGGGACACGTTCAAGCCCTCAAGTAGGCGCTAGCCGATAGGGCAAAAAAAGAACGCGGGAGGCGAACCTCCCGCGTTCTCGCAAATCTCTTAATGTGTGTCGTGCGAAGACTACTTCGGCACGAACAGATTCACGAACGGCGCACGCACCCAGGTGCCGCGACGGCTTGTTTTAACATCGGTGAACGGCGCACGCACATCCGTCCCACCGTCGTTCGTGCGCACCGACGTGGTCGGAGCATCAACGACAGTGGTGCGGTTGCGGCGGCGCCAGCCAACCTCTTGGACCATGCCGTTCTTGGCCGAAGGAATCGTCAGCCCCGAGGGCTGCGCGCTCGCTGCAA